>JABCKU010008105.1:0-213061 GCA_018221655.1 Myochromella boudieri | reverse complement strand
TATATGCACTTGATAGTAGAGCAGTTTCGCAAATGATTAATCGGCGAATCCTCACAAAAAACTAAGCGAGTTTCGCGAAATCCTGTCCGCTCCCTTTATATAATAGGCCGTGTTTGGCTAATCCGCCAACGTAAAACGACAATAAATTAGATTTTCGTTTCCATGTTCAACATCCAATATCTTCGTCTGTTGGCTTTGCGCCTTACTCTCGCCAAGAGCTATGTTGCAACTAAAGATTACAGACCAAATCGTATTCTACGTTCCTGCGCAGCTCGTTGGCATGTCCAACATCGGTTAATGAGCACACCCCCACCACAAGTAACTGTCAGGTACCGGTTGTGTTACTCAGACTTGAACACTACTTCAATGAAAGCCACAGTGACCTGCCCATGGAGAGATATCATCTCTTATCTGACTCGACTATGGACTCTCTATTGGACTCCCTAGAGAACCTTATTGATGGTCTAGGAAAACCAGAGTTCGAAGTAGAGTACCATGTGCGCATTTGCCTAATCTTTAACTCTTCTTGTCACTCAGTGTGCGACATGCGTAGAGTGGAGTACTAACTCTTGCGCTGGGAGATAAAGGGACGTATGTTATTAACAAGCAGCCTCCCAACAAGCAAATTTGGCTTTCATCACCCTTCAGGTGCGTTGTTGTTACAATGCCCTTTTGGCTTGTCTAGAACTCGATTTGATTTAAAAAGTGGGCCGAAGCGGTACGATTACTCAGAAGCCGACGATACCTGGCTGTATTCTAGAGATGGCCTTGCACTGGATTGTCTTCTCAACGACGAGCTCAGCAAAGCACTCGGTAAACCTGTAAACATTGGGCTACCAGGGCCAGCTACACAACTGTAGTGGCCACATGCATAGACATACTGTGCGCCTCGTTACTCGTTACTGGTGCCACGGCAGGCCAACCATGTATTCAATTTCTTTGGATGTCGACAAGACGTTTGGTGTCATAGAGATGACTTATAATCAGAAACATTGACGCAATACTATGGGTGTTACACGGTGAAAAAAAAAATAATGCATAGTAGTACAAATGCCTGTGTGTATATATGCAGTGCCAATGCGATTGATAAATGAGAATGCAGTCAAAAGCCATCTACTCAGAAGGCGAGGTTTAAGGGGTAGAAGCGCCATTCTGAGAAATGGCAGGGTATTCGTCATTCATAGAACCAAGTTGTCGTCTTCGGGATAAAAAAACAGAGCCAAGTAACCTTTAATGTGCGTAAGAACATAATTTTCAAGTTTAGAAGGGAGTCTAAACCTATTGGTATCTTCATAGCGTTCTGTGACACGAATGATTTCATCCTGATGTGATTCCGAATGACCATAATAATCTTGGTGAAAGGTTGGGTCTTTTGTTTGTAGTATGGGAAGGGGTGTCGTAATCGTCTTCGAAGACGCTTCTATATGATGAGAGCCATGTGTCGATAAGGATCCTGAATGGAATTGGGAAGAGGATGAATGGTTGGGATATGTAAAGAGGAGTCTGTGTTGATTCAAGGTATGTAGCTCATGAAGGACATGGTTGACTTGTTCGTATAAATTTGGGTGTACCGATCTTTCACTATTTTCCATGATTGGTGCGTCATTGTTTGGAATGTAGTCTTCGTCGTCACCATCGTCAGTGATGCCCTGTGAGCCCCACCCCCTGGAGCTTCCATCGAGAGATGGCGGTAAGACTCGTGGTCGTTTCGCGTCATGCCTGAGTTGTGGGTTGAAATGCGGAGAGTCAACGACGAAAGGAGTTGAGGAGATGAACGGAGGCGGAGAAACTGGGCGCTGTCGCTTTAGCATAGCTCGTGGTTGTAAAGTAAAGGTGCTGCAAGTCCCGTCAGTGGCATGGTCACTTGGAAATAATTTAATGCCAGTCGTCCACGTGAGGGTCATTTATAGGATCACCTGGTTACGTAACGTACTCACTTGAACTGTTGCCCCTCCCACGCACTTCCAGCGCCAATCCGCTCTAACGGAAACCTAGGGCTCTGCCAAGACTCAGCGCCTGCTTGCAGAGATGGCGGACATGGACGTGCTTACGGCGATGGGCATTACCGGGTTCGGCAAAGTTTCCAAGAAGAAACAGCTAGATCCAGCCCGGTTCGATAAAAACAAGCGCGACGTTGAAGCAAGTTTATCTGGTCACATTCGCGGAAAATAATTTACTCATCAATAATCAGGGCCTTCAAAAGCCTCTAAATGCACCTGTTGCAACAGATATTATTGCTGGGCCATCGAAAGCACCAGCCCAGAGTGGTGCTGACGGAACCAGCAACACACCGCAAAAGCCTGCAATGAACGAAGATGAGGAGCCTGAATACGACCCGAGCGACCAGGAGGAATATGGTGATGACAGACCTCAGTTTCCAGTAACCCATGAGATTCTTTTAAAGGATCACACCAAGGTTGTGTCTGCTCTAGCGCTGGATCCTTCAGGTGCTCGCATCGCGTCTGGGTCTCATGATTACGACTGTAAGTTATGGGATTTTGGTGGTATGGATATGCGATGTAAGCCATTCAAGAGCTGGGAACCGGCGGGAACATACTATGTTTGTTACCTTATCTTAGGCCTTCATTTCTTGAAATCCTAAAGCACCGTCCAGATACACGACTTGAAGTATTCGAACGACGGAAAAAAGCTACTAGTTATATCAGGAACGACGCAGGCGAAGCTTTTCGACAGAGATGGGGAAGAGGAGTAAGTCCTTTGTTCTTCCATACAAGGACTGGATATCAACCTGACAGCCAGGGCTACTTATGTCAAGGGAGATCCCTATATTCGTGATATGAAGCATACCGCGTAAGCTTAGCCCTATCTCAATGGACTGTATAATGTCTTTGGATCTAAGACCTCGCATGCAGAGGTCATGTCGGAGAGTTGTCATCCTGCCACTGGCACCCCAATGATCCAAAGATTTTCATGACCTCATCCGCTGACTCTACAATAAGGTAAGTCTTGTGGTCTACCCCGACAACCTGATGCTGACGTCTTTCAGGATATGGGATGTTGAGCAAAAGCGGAAGCAAAAGACAGTCATTGTCGTCAAGTCAAAGGACCGTGGCGCGAGAACAAAGATAACAAGTTGTGGCTATTCCCCAGATGGGAGGCTCATCGGAGGCAGTACGTCCTTTCCCTTACTACGTATTTATTTAAAATACATGTTTAGCCCTTACTCCGCAGGTTGCTTGGATGGAGCAGTTCACATGTGGCAGTCATCGTCCAACTTCGTGAGACCGAGTATGACCATTGAAGGCGCTCACAACAAAGGGACAGAGACCGGTTCAATGACATTCTCTATCGATGGGCGTACAGTTTTGACCAGAGGCGGGGATGACACCGTAAAATGTGAGCTTCTATGCATACACGATGGACTACGTCTAAACGAGAGCAGTATGGGACCTTCGTGCGTTCAAGAAAGCACTCGCAGTGCGGTCAAATGTCACAACGTTGTATCCGAATACGAATGCGATGTTCAGTCCTGACGACAAACACATTATCACCGGATCTGCGTCAACTTCTAAAGGAGGAAAAGGCCAACTGTTGTTCCTGGAGAAAAACGGCCTGGAGGTTGTCAAATCACTGGAAATAGAATCGACGCCTGTCAAGGTATTCTGGCATTCGAAGATCAATCAGGTGTGAAAATTTATTTACTGCGTATGTTGTACATGTATAACTGATCGTGACCATGGTTAGATAGTCACGGGCCTCTCTAATGGGCAGATAGTCGTGTTGTACTCCCCAACGACATCGCTGAACGGGGCGAAGCTACTGCTTAACAAGGGCCCACCGAGGAAGGTTACAATCGAGGACGTGTCGGATGCATTGGCGGTGCCATCAATTCTGACACCGCACGCGCTGCCTATGTTCCGGGATATGGATCCTGGACGAGGTACGAAACGCAAGGCGGAGAAGGACAGGTTGGATCCTCGGAAGAGCAAGCGACCTGAATTGCCTGTTACTGGCCCCGGACGGGGTGGTAGGGTTGGTGCCAGTGCGACTCAACATGTTGTGCAGAACTTGGTTCGGGACACGACAAGAGACCAGGATGTGCGTGCCACTTTTTTTTGCTGTTCATATTATCATGCAAGCTGCGGCTTGGTTTGATGTCGTTTGATGGTTGCCTCTGCCGCTGATGGGAACATGATTATCATTCGTGCATACTGACATTTTCCTTCCCCCTCCTTCACACTGTCCTCTAGCCTCGAGAAGCATTGCTCAAGTACGCGGAACTAGCGGAGAGCGACCCACAGTGGACAGGAGGTGAGTTAGAAGTACTGCTTGTCGCTGCCGGCAGTGAGCGGGCGGCGCTTAAATTTATTATTTATATGTATTTGCGATTCTGACGTGGCGGTTTTTTCCGAAACCTTATAGCCTGGAGAGAGAACCAGCCGAAGCCGGTGTTTGCGCAGGTCGAGGAGGAGGCAGAGGAAGAGAAATAAGGTGCAGAACAGTAGGCTGTAGATAGCGCAGGAGTATAGACGGAGGGGCAGAGCAGACGAGCGAAAAGAGATGGCCCCAGCGCGGGAGATCTGAACCTTAAATTTTCTGGGCTATAAAGACCATGCCAGCTTCGGATCCCCCTAAGTCCCCTCATAAATCTTTTGCCCTCCTCTGTCACGCCGTGACCGTCACGCGCCAAATATGAACGATGTCCATTCATCTGTGGACTCTGGTCACGCCGGTCCCCTCATCCCCAACGGCGTCCACGACCACCCCACCCCCGACCTCGATGCCAATGGCGATGTTCAGCATACAAACGGATCCTCTGCCATCCTTCCGCCGTCCCCCGCAGCCGAGTCCCCAGCCACCCCAATTTCAAATATGGTCGCGCCCGATGTAAAGATAGACATTGACTACCAGGAGCAGGAGAGCGACGCGCGCCATGAGCCCATGCCCATCAAGCATCTTGGCGCCATTGAAAAGCCCGATGCAGATTCCACCATACCCCAGGTTGGCCCCCCTCTCGATTCAGGTGTGTTACTACCATTTGTTATTTCGCGTAATCAACAATCAACCCACTAAACAAGCAGCCATCCTCATTCACTTGCCCAATGTCACGCCACCTCCACCGTCGGACGACGTAAAAATGGTAGATGAACTTAATGGTGTCGATACCGATGATATCGTCATGCGTGATGCAACGCAAACACCCGCCACTACCCCCGGTTTACATGCCGATTCGTCTATGGCCGATGTCGCTTCACCATCCCATTCTACCTCCGTTGGTCACGACAATGATGACACGGGTCCACCACCAGCAAAGAGGGCGAGGATGGAGTGGGAGACTGATGGACCCGCAACACACGTAAGCCTAACTTCCTTTGTGCGCCAATATGGGCGTTCTAATTTCTCCGCGTCCTGCGTGTCGTCCTGAAGTCAGCTACTCCACCTCCAGACTCTGCACACCTGTCGACTGCCAGCACCCCTACGCTAACTCCTTCTACGATAACGCCCTCGCAGTTCAGATTTTGTCAGTCGACTGTTCGTTCGTTGAAGAAGCTGAAAGATGCTGGACCATTCTTGCGACCTGTGGATTCCGTTGCGCTCAGTATACCACATTATCCCACTATCATCAAGACACCGATGGATTTTTCGACCATCGAGCGCAAATTAATGTCATCGAACCCCAATAAACCCGATCCAAATCCCCATAATCCTCGTTACCACAATACCGATGAATTTATTAGTGATGTGCGATTAATTTTCCAGAATTGCATCACCTTCAATGGGCCCGACCATGCAGTATCGCTCATGGGTAAACGGGTGGAACAGGTGTTTGACAAACAAATTAAACAGATGCCAACTGCAATCGAGGTTTGTAACACGTTCGGGATAATGATACTCTATAAGCTAATTATGTTACCAGGTTAAACCTGCCATTGTTAAAAAGGTAGCTACTCCGCCACCGCCGCCGCCTCCTGCCGCGCCACCAAAGAAGTCAACTGTTGCTGCTCGTCGTCCTTCTACCTCTGTACCTGTCATTCGTCGCTCCGAGACCGAGGCTATTGGTCGTCCGAAGCGGGAAATACATCCTCCCCCACCCAAAGATTTAGCCTACGCTGACGCCCCCAAGAAACATCGTAAAATGAAAAGAGGCAAGGATGACGGCACCGCTGAGCAGCTTAGGTTTTGCAGCAAGTTACTCAGTGACCTCCACAAAAAACAGTACACCCAGATCGCCAGCCCTTTTTACGAGCCGGTCGGTAAGTCTATCACGACTTGTTTAACCATTTCATAACTAAATGTGTGCTTTCTTAGATTGGGTGAAACTTGATATTCCCTCTTACCCTAAGCTCGTAAAGAAGCCCATGGACATGGCAACTATACGTAAGAAGATCGACGGTGGTGCCTATCCGACAGCACAAAAATTCTTCGACGACTTCAAACTTATGATCCGAAACTGCTTCATTTTCAATCCATCGGGTACACCAGTCAATCAAGCCGGTATCGAGCTGCAGCGCGCTTTCGACGATAAATGGAAAGCACTTCCTGAACTTCGAGAGGTTATGAGCGACGAGGAGGAGGAGGAAGAGGATGAGGAGAGCGACGTGGAGCGACAACGTGAGTACCACACAAATGCTAGAATACACCTGAACGGAGGAGATGGGGCACTCACAGATCTCTCAGGTGCGATCGCTATGATGGAAAGTCAAATTGAGGCGATGAAGGGGAATATTGCTGCACTGAAGAACAATAAACCACCTAAGGAGAAGAAGAAGAAGAAGAAGCGAGACAAGCCACCTGTTGCGTCTTCATCGAAGTCAACCAGCAAGCAGACGAAGTCGACACAAAAGAAGAAGACGAAAAAACCCGTTGCCGACAATGACGTTCTAACATTCGAGCAAAAAAAGGATCTTAGCGAGTCGATTGCCAAACTTGACGAAACAAAACTGGAGAAGGTCATCCAGATCATCCATGAGGGTGTTCCTGAAATTCGAGATGTATGTTTTTTTTTTTGCTCTGTACCACTACGTTGATATCTAATCCAATATCAGAGTACGGAGGAAATAGAGCTGGAGATCGACCTCTTACCATCAGCTGTCTTGACGAAGCTCTATAACTTTGTACTACGACCGTTACGTGCACCTCCTACGAAACGCAATCGTCCAGGAAAGGGTACAGGGACAGGTGGTCTAAAGCGCAAGAGCATGGATGAAGACGTGGAGGCCGAGAAGATTCGTCTCTTGGAGGAGCGGATGCTACTATTTGACCGCAAGGCGAACGGTGGAACTGCACTCCCTCCTCCACGGGAGGATGACAGCGACCATTCTTCGGATTCTAGTGATTCGGACAGTTCGGGCAGCGATTCAGAGTGATTTGTGTTCTTTTTGGTTCATTTCGTGAAGCTCACCGGACTTCGATATTAATTTCACTATACTTTAACATTCTTGCTCGCTCATGCCCCGTTTGACTTCTTGGCCAACATAAGCGACTTTATAGTCTTCTATTACCTCACTTGCAGATGCAGACATACACAACATCCCATTGTAGCTATTTAGTCCAGCTTGAAACATTATCCTCGTTTTGTGATATACAAGCATAAAATAAATTGTCTCGTACTTATAGAGAATTACATATTCTTATCAACGACGTTTTGGCCCTGATTTCTGGAATTGTTGCCACCCAGACCGTGTCGGTTGTACAACAGAACGTGCAACGGCATACTGAGGAGGTGGTGGAGGGGCTGCGGCAGCCGGCATGGCTTCGACCGCGATATGGGAACATTCATTGAATCTAGAGGTATCTTGTGGTTGGACAGAAGACGTAGCAATATTTGGAAGTTGAGGCGGGGGTGTAGGTTGACTACTTCCGGTGTCCAGAGATGTCCAACCAGCTGTTCTGAATATAGGGGCGGGTAAAGACCCAGTAGGGGTGCTGGCTGACGGATTGGACGTCGTTTCGTTCGCAATGGAAGGAGTTTCCCTTGACGACCTTGCCGTCTTCGGCTCAACAGATGCCCAGCTAGAATCTGCCCTGGGGGTATTTTGCGGTGCTATATTGGAAGCCTCGGTTACTACTGCCCAACCGCCCTTTTTGCTGGGAGCTGGTGGCATATCGATATCGATAGTAGGAGGGCTCGATACTGCATTCAAGTGAACCTGGGGCACAACTGTAGGCTTCATCATTTTGATCCCGTTGGCTGCGGCAATTTTCCTCAGCTCCTTCTCTTCGCGCTTCCTCTCCTTCTCTTTCCTCTTGTCAACCTCCTCCCTAGGTTTAAGGCGTACATTAGCTTGCATGTCCTTAAACCGCGCCTTGTGGTGATGCGCGTACGAATTTGTGTGTTCATCGTATTGAGCAACGGTCTTAAACTGCTTGTCGCACAACGTGCAGTAAAAGGCTTTCAGTGTCCATGATATTTCACTCTCCAGTGCTGATTTGCGAGCAACGGAGTCCTGCATGAACAATGAGCCAACATCTTTGAGGTTTTAATGATCATGACATTGACCTCTCGCGCCCGGCGTTGATCTTCAGTTTCCTTTTGCTGACGTTCGGAGTCCAACCCACGCCGCTGAGAAACAGTTGTTTCTATCATTCTTACATCCTGGTTTGTTTTTCCAAGTCCAGTTAAATCTGTCTTGATTTGAAAGGGGATCGGATCTACACGGCCTGAAAGGTATTTGAAGGATGTTAATTATGATACGGCTGCATATGCACATGCACACCTTCTCCGGAGATGCCTAGAGGTTGGCCCTCTACCCAGCCGAGCTTTGCAAGTAGAGCAAAACCCTTGTTGGATGGCTTGAGTTTGGTTTCAACGGTAATAATTTCACGAGGGACGCCTCGGGCATATTCATCGTATTTGTGGATGTCGGCGTCTACGTCCATCGAAGATGCGGGCGATGGCGAGCGAGAAACGAGAGAAACATCGGCATCGTCGTCGTCATAATCTGGCCTAGAATGCTAGTGAAGGTAAAAAGGGAGATAGAGGCAGTATGTGTTGCATCTGTGCGACGAGACACTGTGAGAGTACCTTTACACTCGGTCGAGAAAGCGGGATAGCATTCCACTGGGTTACTGCAGACATGACGGGGAAGAGCAAGGGGCTGGCTGGCAAACAAATGGCCAAACAGTAATCCACGCCTCTTTGGCTCAGTTGGTTAGAGCGCAGGTCTCATAGAAATATGATGTAATCACTTTACATAATCCTGAGGTCATAAGTTCGAACCTTATAAGGGGCATTTGTTTTAGTTATTTCCTTTTTGTAGTATCTGGGATTACAGCCACATCGTCCAAGTTGCTCCTACCCATCATCTTGCGAGTCTTGGACGGTCTGAGTAACTTCGAAGGCTATACAGAGGTGACCTCTACCTGTCCCAGCCTTCGATGAACCCTAGAAAACGTCCAGCAACCGAGTTACTACTACCACTACACGCCGCCAAGCAGCGCCGAACGAAGATGGTAGGGTACGACGGAGGAAATCCCAGCGCCTCGGAAGAAGCTGGCCTTTTATCCCGATGGAAGAGTTTTGGGAGAGAATTCGGCATGCTTGCCACAGAGACTGTCAAGGCAATAGTCCAAGGCCTTAGACGTGGGTCGTTTTCTAAACCTCAACCTCTACACTCCATGTTAATAATCCAAAAAAGAAGACGATACCCAGTGCGACATAAACCCCCATCCACACCCGGATAAGCAGGGTCAGGCACGTTCAGACCCATGCATTACAGACGAACAAACGCCCCTCCAGGCATCCAAGACAGATTGCTGTGCTCAACTAAAGCACATCCCCGCTCATCATTATACTGATTCCGATACACCTGTCCGAATGCTCTACCCACCCTCAACCCCTCCCAACCATATTAATTCCCATCACATGAACGGCAACAGCCACCCACCATTCCCAGCACGTCAGGATTCAACTGGATCACCATTCGTGTTCTCACCTGTAAACGGGATTCCTCCACCTAGGCGTAAACAGGAGGTCAAAGTATTACCGCGTGCGTATCAAAATCGTGAACATATTTTCGTCAAGGCAGTACGTGTGCTTCACACCCACTAGGTTGACTGACGCGACAGTACCTTCCCAGCATAAAGCAAACGTACGTGCAGAGACTCAGAAGAGCAAGGAAGATATGCAAAGGCAAATTTGGACTCTCAAAAGAAATCGTGGTATGTGCACTAGCCCTAAAATACAATGACGGTGCTCAATCAGACTTCAGGTTACACTTCCAACTTTACCGACTTTCAGAGTGAGTCAAAGCGCCTTCTTCTGAACGCCTTACACATGACTACCACGCCCCAGGTCTCTTGGCATACGAGGCGGCACTGGAAAAGCTCGATCAACGAGATGCCTTTTCTCGTATGTCGGATTTGTCTGTTACCACCACGCAATTCTAAACACCTGTCTAGCCTCTTCTTCGATGGTAGATTTGCATACCAGAGAAGCAGAATCCACGCCACGGCGACATTCCTACTCTGACGTAATTCTTCCACTCGTTCACCACCGCAAAGTATTCCTGACCACGGTTGTCCAGAGCGATGATATGGAATTCCTACGGCGCGCCTTCGACCGTGCAAAGGCCACACTTAACGAGTGCGTCCGTTGTACCCTTTCATTTAAACGGTGCATGTTAATTGTAGATGCATCATTTAGACCACGCCCCCCACGTCCATTTCAACCCTCCTTGGAGCAACTTCGGTTATCTCAGCGGCTGAAAGATGAGGGCATAGAACAGCAGTTACGGCCCAAACTCGTTCCTCCAGCTTCCTTACCCCTCAACGACGATGCTCAAGTTGACATCATTCTGAAGAAGCGAGGTACCGTATCAAAGTATGGTCGAGCACAAATCGTTGACGCCGATCTGTCTCGGTTACGACCCGGCCAATGGCTCAACGACGAAGTTATTAACTTTTATGGCACGTTGATTATGTCACGCTCCGATGACTGCAAGGAAAATCCTCCAAAGCAAGGAGCGAATGGGACGAAATTGCTCAATGTTTTCTACTTCAACACCTTCTTTTGGCCAAAGCTCAAGGAGGGATATGACAATGGACTAGCTAGATGGACCAAGAAGGCGAGTCTGAACACGCAACCTAAAATATTGTGTTAACACCTATTTGAAGGCGGACATATTCGCTAAGGACGTCATCCTCATACCCGTTAACCACAGCAATGCACACTGGACAAGTGCCGCAATCAATTTTCGCCGAAAGCGTATCGAATCTTATGACAGTATGGGAACAAGAAGGGACAACGTTTTCAAGGTATATAACAATGGACCTGCAGTATGCTTTCCATCTCATTCCTCGTCAGACTCTTCGGGGATACCTCGATGCTGAACATCGAAACAAAAAGAAAAAGCCCTTCGATTTCACCGGGTGGGAAGACTATTCAATTGAAGTGACCCCAATTATCAGCCGTAAATAGTCATGTACTTACCTTTGCCCCCAGGAACCCCAACAGGAAAATGGCTACGACTGTGGCGTATTTACCTGCCAATACCTTCAAGGCCTGTCGAGGGGTGACGAAGTCGTCCGTTTCACGCAGAAAGACATGCCCTCTCTAAGACGACGCATGATTTGGGAGATTGGCCATGCAAAATTACGCGACGAGCCATAACAGTGGTTCTTCGTATCGGCCGCTTATTGCTCTGTGGTATCTTATAAAATATAATGAAATGTAACAACTGTAGGATTGTAATACCTCTTCCCAAGATGTACCTGGAGTGCTAGCTGTCTTATCTGAGCAGTAATACATTTACACCTCCGTCACCGTCGAAACCACCATACCACGATGAAGAACCAAAAGACGATAACTCCAAAGACAATGTACCACAGCCAGCGGCATCCGTGTCTCTTTGCCATATTGTTCATTCTGCGAAAAGTGCCTTGGAGTATCCCAGATGTCTCCGCAAAAGTGTCATTCTACATGGCTGGCGTCATGCTTGTACTACCATCCTCTAAATATAAACACCTACCATCTGACTGAGTTGCTTCGCCGATTCCTGTACTTCGTTGCCGATACCGATAGTGAGCTATGCAAGGAAGGAAATAGAGAGTTCAAGTACAAATGTATCGCATGAGACTTACTCACGTCCTTCAGCAATTTGACTTTTGCACTGAGGCCTTCCAGCGCCTCGTCATTCTGACCCTCTAGGTCATCGGCATAGCGCTGTCCATTGGGTTGCGAGTGGGAGAAGGGAGATGAGCGACCAGAAGAAGGCGGTGTCACGCCAAGGAGGCTTGAACGGTCTCGTAGTGAAGTTGGTTGACGTACGCTATCAAGCAATGTTCAAGGAAAGACGTTTAACCAGTAGAAGCATAAACTCACCGTTGAGACATGAGAGGGTGCCTACGGGAATGGGCTTTCTAAACTTGCATCCGTGGCAGGATGGACGGATCAGGACTGAAGGACGTTTCCCCTTTAAAACTAGAGCCAATACTACTTATAGCAAACTGTACGGTGGCAACGGCGCGGAAATTTAGTGCAGATTTAGCAACCTGAGCAGTGTTATACGTGATGGCGGGTCAATAAGACAACCCTAGTACTCGCAGGCGCGCCCCGACGAACTGAGGAGTACTCTGTAAGTTAGCAACCAGCCATTATGTGTTACACTGAGCCATGTTACGGTTGCCACTGCAGTAGACCTTATACAGTAAGTCCTATTTACACACTTGAGGTTCGCCTCAATCAGTCATCGTCGCCAACAATAGTGCTACATCTATGTGTACGGGAGTTTTACTTGGGTAATAAGGAACGGTGGAGAGAAAACGAAGGCCTTACCTGAATCAACAGGTACTGGGAAGAATAAATAACAATTTACGGTATAAGATAAGGTATACGACAAATGCAGTTGTGTGGGCTGTAGAGTGGATGGGGTGCAGATAGGTGTTTAGACAACCAGTGGGTGAAGGTCCATTGTCCGTTGCGTATAGGCATTATGGCTCTTCTGCCAGGTAAATCAATACATATGGATCCATAGCAATGTCATGAGGGTCTTAGTTGATACTCATTCGGTTCAGATTCGTGCTCGCGGCTCGACGGTGCGCCTGAGAAACATAGCGGGTATGTGTTGGGTTACTTTTTCTCTCCACTGTTTGCAAAGGTGCTTCAGCTGGGGTCTGTAGGGCAATAAGCGATAAAAGTTCTTACGTGCGTCCTTCAGTCCCAAGCTAAAATTTCTCATGACGATTACAGATAAGGCCATAGTCAAGAAAAGGAGGACAATGGCGATAAGAGCTGCAGAAAGTCAGAATTGTGATGATTATCACTTTCTTGAGAACGTACAAAAGACGGTCAACGACTTCCACACAAATTTGAACTGGTCGCTCTCCCTCAATATCAAGACCTTGATGAGCTGTTGAACATCGAGTCAAATTACATCCATATTTGATATGAGACTTCACAAACCTTATATATGAAGTAAACCATTGCCCCAATGCACCCAGACATGAAGGTCGCCATCATCCATCTATTTTCATGCCTTGCAGCAAGATGACCTTCTACCAGGAGTACAACTGAGAGCGGAAGCGCCGCACATGTGACATAGTACTCCCAGTCGTTCTTCTGAAGTACTAGCCAAATGAATTGTACGGAGAAGCCCACCCAGAAGAATACATCGAACTTGACTAAGCACTCGTACACCTGGTAGTTGGCATACATTCTCTTTATCCGCCGATCGGCACCTAGAAACTTGTATACCTTCCACCCAAATTCATGGTATATTTTCCAACCGAGGCCAACATAAGCGACCTGGCATATGGCGATCACAATGGGTATAATTGTTGTTAAGACGTTGATAGGGACAGTCTCGGTGCTGGTTGAACCTGTCAAGGCTTCTCGAATTTCTTTGATTTGTATGACGGCGTAGACAAGGAAGAGAGCGTTGAATACCCTGCAGTAATTCTAAGAACTGACAAGTTTCTTGCAAGAAGAGCTTACGCTAGGCAAATAAACTGAAGAGTATTCCTCGCGTACACAGCATCCACAGCCATAACCAGCTGGAATATGCTGCATGTGCCTGCCCTTAGCAACGAATAAGAAGACAAGATGAAGGTCCGTACTGGGCAAGCGCAAAAATGCTCAGATAAACAGGCATCTTCCGCGACGTGATTTGGTTGTCGTCTTTCGTCCCATCGCGTAGCCGAAGGAGAAGCTCTCCTTCTATGACCAAGTCTATTGTCGTCTCGACGAGGACGGTTAAGATATACAAGCGACATGCAAGAGATTCAGGTAGAATCTGAAACGAGTGAGCGGGGACCGGGTTAAGGCGTTTGCATGGCATACTTTTTGCCACAGGCTCCGAGTGTCTACCTCCTTCTCTTTGGCAGGACTGGTTGGTGGATAGGACACGTTAGCTAAAGGTTCATGCGAAGTGTCGTCGGACTGTTTCGAGGACGATATACTTTTATTGAAGGGGAAAGAGGTCCCGCGGCGGTGGTTAGGACTATCAAGAGTGAATGTCTGGTGATTGGGATTGGTACTGTATGGATTGGCGAATTCGTCGATGAGGTTATCATAGGAAGCTTTGTATTCCTCGTGATGTGGATGGAGCATACTTGGCGAGTCATTTGAGTAAGGAGTGTGTGCTGGCATCGCAGTGGGGAGGAGTACAGAGCCAGACGGTGGCCGTCGTCCTATGGAATAGCGACAGATGCGGCAGAGAGGGAAGGCAGTGGTTGGACGACCGTCACGGTGCTAAGATCCCGTGTTTGTTCTTGCTTCTGTCAAACCAAGATTCATCGAATTGTAACCATAGTAAAACTGCTAAGTACTACAACTACTCAGAACTGAACTCTACAAGCGCTCTTCAAAGAAGCCGCAATTTTCCAGTGACCTGGTTGATTAGTTTTGCTGGGCCTACTTGCCGTTGTTATAACCATGCTCAGCACGACTCCAACACTACTCACCTGCAATGCCGAGGACAGTCCGCGAGCCAGCTGCAATTTGGGTTCTACCACTACTCGTGGAATGAGTCAGGTAAATCTGGATAGTATGCAAACAACTACGAACGCGTCTTGGATAGACCGAGCGCACAAGTTCAAGCTCTGAGCCTGTGCTTGTAGTAAGAGTAATTCATCTTCATCCTGGCAACGTAGTGCAATCTTTGTTTGCCTGAGTAAAAAATCAGCGGCGGAGCGCAGGGAACCCGAAGATCAAACACACCCTGCACGCTCCCACTGCCTCAAAAGCTAAGCGAGGACAATCAGCATGAGAGGTAAGGGAAAGGTTGTTGCTTCATGGCGTACCATGGGATTTGTTGATAGCAGCGTTTTGTAACAGGCTAACGTCGCATGACTAGTTAAAGGTCAATGGCTGGAAGACCAAAAGTTCGCCGCAGTTTCTATCTCACGAGCATCTGCGTAGACCATGGTTATTCAGTAGGGTAAAGCCTAAGGGTGTAGGTAGAAGTAACACATACTGGGCCGCGATCTTTCCAGAAGTCATCCCCAAGTCTGTTCGAACCACAAGAACCTGTCATATTGGCCTCGTCAGGGATAACTATTGGTTCCTTTCTCCATTAATGATCTCACGAGTTTGCACTCATCAGTTCCATCGACTATTAGAGATGCAATATTGCCGTCGCCTGCATTACTTGACGTGTCGCTTCCTTCGGTGTCAGTAGAGTCTCCTTTTTCCTCCGTTCTACTTGGGGTAGGTTGGGACGATGAGGCGGGTTCATGGCCAGAAGGACGCGACCTGACACCAGTGTAATAACCTACAACGAGTGAGGCTGCGATGAGCGCAGCATACGTTGAGACTTGAGCATAGTGCCGTTAATGGACGAGCCTATGATATAGAATGCCGCTTGCCTTGACTTGCTGGACTCGAATTCATAGAAAGCGAAAAGAAGGAATTGGTGAACACGAAGCAAGGGTTCCGAATTCCGCTTATATTCCGCTTGCACTTGTTCTTTTAATCACCGCCTACGAAATATCAAAAACCCTCAACGCCAGGCAAGCAAGATCCGTTCTGTTTACGTTTCCATGATGTCCTGAGCAGGATGAGCCTGAGGCCCTGAGCGCATCTTATATCGTCCGACTGCCGAAGCCAAACTCATACTCTTTCAGCCAAAACTCAGCCCCGTATAGCTTGATTTGCACAGAGCCTTCCAAGCCCCTACCTTGTTATATCGATGCTCTACCGAAATTTAACTACCTCATGGCACTTCCCACCTGGCCCTGGTATACCACACAGTCCAGAGCGCGTCGTTACCCACTAGAAATGAAAGATGTGTGATTTTCATTACCGTCCTCTATGTGTCTTCTGCAGCCATCCCATGGCACTTATATCATGAGGAAAAATAAGAGCCTACTGCCCAATCTCCTCAATGACCTCTCTACTCTGCCCAGTTGCGCTCGAGTCATGCCAAACAAATATAAGGGGACGCAGGCGAAGCTCACATTGCGCTCTGGATGCAGTGCCTCGCGTCTTCTCTACAGCTACCCCTACTTCCTATGAAAGTGCCATATGTGATGACCTTATTCCCTTAGACGCATCTCGGTCAAACTACTCCCCCAGCTCTAATGGCCCCACCCGCCTGCCCCTCTCCACTCTATCTGACGCTCATGTTTCCGACTACCTCACCAGTACAACCGTTGGGCGTCATAACAGCTCTGCCCCAATGATCTACGCACCCGTACTGTCATCCACGGAGAGCGTAGTCAAAGCTGAGCCCTCAAGTCACAAGATATCGCCCCATGGTTTAGAATCAAATGAGATCGATTCCCCAAGTACAGACCGGCTTAGATTGCGTCTGGCATGCGGTTTCTTTGCTTATTTTCTCTGTGGGTGGGGAGACGGGGGTGCGAGTGACTTTTAAATAGCTATTAGATTGCTCACCTGGTTTCTGTGTAGTGACCGGAACGGTGTTGCCTTGTGAGCACGGTCACCTCTTGTTGTCCTATACACTCATCTGACCAGGGCGTAGATTTCACTGCCGATTTTCACTTGACTCCAATGACCTCTTCCTTGCTTTTTGCTGGAAGTACCTGCGGGTTCGTCTATTCTCAGACTGATATAACAGCACTGATCTTGTCAATAGATTCTTTACAGGGACTCTAATCGTTGAGCCAGTGATGAATTTCCTTGGGCGCTGCTCCTCCAAAAGATCCACTACATCCTTAGTGCCCTACGTGCCGCGTATCTCGCACTGGTGGTCCTACAACTGTAACGAAGTTCATACAACTAGACACTCAAAATCCCAAGCCAGGCATTTGATCCTAACGTTGGCCAGCTTACTCCACGCCATTTTTTTTATCATGATAGGAACGAAGGCTTCCTATCCTATTACTTTCATCGCATATGCTATCGCAGCTTTTGCACGGTCCTTTTTGTCCGGTGAGTTTTGCGCCAGTTTAGACGAATTATTGGACTTAATGGTCGTTAACGCCTGTTCAGCCACTCTGTAATTATCTCGCTTCCATCACAATAATATCCTTCACTAATACATTATTTTCGATAGGAATGTTTACTTTGCCTCCGGCCCGCCACAATCGCTTGGCTATTCCTATGGACTGTGGAGTGTGTTTTTCATTTTCAAGTGTTACCTATAAACCCCTGACACGCCATCGGTAGGTCTAGGCGGTGTTCTATCTCCTATTGTCTGCCAAACAGTCATATCAAATGGTGTTCCTTGGCATAATTTTTACTTGGGCTCACTCGTCCTCTCTGGAATCAATGCCACGCTGCTGTCGCTGGCATTCAAGCCCACTGTCCAGGAAGCCTCCAGGGAGTGGCACAAGTGGACGGTCAAGACGAGCATCTCGTTGTCTAGCCTATCGTCCCCAGCGAGTGAAGTGATGATATCGGCTACACTACCTGCGGTTCCCATCAAATTAAACAGTAAGCCCACAGTCTAGCTTGATAGACTGAGTGGGCTAACCTATATGAAAAAACAGCCCTTCGTCTCGCCTTCTCCCTGCTTTACCAATGGGCATTCTCCGTCGTTGCTATGCTCTACTGTGGAAGGTTTGTCTGTAGCTTTACTGCTTAACACAATCTCACCCCACACAACTCTAGTGAAACAGTTACTCAAGGATTTGTTTGTTAGAATGTTTTTTGTCTCTCCCGACTGCTGACAATGTATATCAGATGGTTACGTACTTATTAGGAACGCGGGTACGCGCCATTAGAACCTCGCTGGGCGTTTCAATATTTACCGAAGATATCTAGGAAGCGGATCCTAAAACTGCAGGTTATGTCACATCAGGATTCTGGGGTGGCATCACTATAGGACGCTTTACGTGGGGTTATTTCGTAACACAGTAAGTTGTGCTAGGTTATAACTCTACTAGCCCATTCTTTCATAATGCCCCAGCACCTCCTTTACTCAGAGAAAATACGTGGTTCTTGGCTGCCTGTAAGAATCCTTGCTTCATTCCTACCTTGAATCCTATACCCAACGATGATCTTTCAGATGTATGTTTTCCCGTGCTCGAGAAGATCAGTTCTCTCACACGCTTTTAGCTGCTGCTCTTGCCTTGCATCTGCTTATTTGGTTTGTCGACTCAAATGTTGAGAACGCGGTCTCTGCAAGCATTATTGGTGCACTGTACGGTCCCATATTCCCCGCGATCCTTAGATTGGCAAACGATATACTGCCTGCTGAAGTTCGCATGATCAGTATGGGTTTAATGTAAGATCATCCTGTATTGCCTATGGAACATATTATTCATACACAACATTTCAGTTCTACCTTTGCCAGCATTGGCGCTGGTAAGTTGGGCACTATTTATCAATATTATTCATATATGGAGATGGTTCCCGCAGCTTTGTTCCCTTTTGTTGTAGGTGTTATTTCAAGCCTCAAAGGCATCCGCACCTTGCCATATGTCACTGTTCCACTCGAAGTTGTGTTGATTGGTCTATGGTCCTTATTCCCCAATTACGAAGTTCCACGTCGAAGCTCGATGGACTGATCTTCAAAGCCCAAACCTCTTTCATGCTTACCGATAGGAACATCTTACATCTCGTTAATAAGACCTCCTATATACGCATTAACTTCTGCTACAGTCTTTTTCATCCTTCAAACCTCTAGAAATGTGTTCCACCGTATAGCTATGCAAATCCTCAGATGATGATGGAATAAGTATACATACAAACGAGCGCGATAAAAACTGCATGTCCGCCATGTAGCAAGGACTTTGAGCGTCGTGAGATACTATGAGCTGTCCGTGTCAGTCGAAGAACCAGTTTCCTCTCCTTCGGCATCTGTGGCACCTTAGTCATATAATTGTCGCAAACATTTTCGGTGACATACCGATGGTGTAATCCGGTACATGTACAGGTGGGAGCCGGGGTGGACTGGGGCGCTTCGGAGGACCATTGCCATTGGCTTTAGTGATCGCCCTGTTTATCATGTGTGGACTATGTGAGAACGAAGAGGACGCTGGTGTACCAGCAGATACTGCCTCTGGAGAGGAGTCGCGTGATGACTGGGATGCTGAAGAGCCACCCATAAACGAGGCGGTCGAAGAATCTCGAAGTTTGGACGGGATTTTGGATTGGGAATTGGAGGGGGAATAGTGTGTCTAGAAGAGAAAAGAATATCAGGTGTTCGTAGAGGCTATCATAGATACAATGAAATATACGTTGTTGCGCAGCACAGTTGTGTCAGGGACAGCTTTGAGCCGAGACACAGGTGACCCTACAGAGTATGATGAGGCATGAACTGTGAAGAATCAAACACCATACCGGATGTTTTTTGCTTTTTCAGGTTCTTCGCGGGAGAAACTTGAGGCGAGCCGGGCTGATTGTGGATTTAGTTGGTTTGGCCATCTCCAAGAAATGGCTGAGGTATACCCTCTTGCGCTTCAAATTGAACTCGGCCTCATCTGTTTCGGTTTAATTAGGGATTTTAAAAATGAATTGTCAGGTCACCTACCAGTATGCCTTTTATTGGATTTAGCTTTGCCCTTGCCCTTGGGGCTGTCCTCCGAGATAGCGCCAGTGTCGGAGGTGGGGGAGACAGATCGACCAGCCTCTGAAGAGGGCCTGAATTGCGAAGAGGCGAGTGAGATTGCGTAAGAGCTACTCTACATCACGAGAGCGTACTTGGATTTGTTATTCCCGCGAGCAGCGCTTCTCCGTGCGGAAGCTAGGCCCATACATGCACTGAGGTGTGGCGCGTACCGATTAGAAGCAATCTAAGCATGGAGTGTAATGAACGGGGCTGCAAGACACTTAGGGATTGAGTGAACTGAAGAAATTTTACCTGACGCGTACAATTGACGCACTCCAGATATAGGTTCCCGTCCTTAACACTTGTCGGTGTATTCGTACCAGTTCCGGAGGACCCATTGGCAGCTTTCACGTCCCCCGCGGAAGCAGGGGTCCCCGGTACGGATAAGGCCGCCGTGGCTTGAGATGAAGCGGAAGACGGTCCAGGAGCATGCGCTAGTAGACTCCCTCAGCAAACAACGAGGAGGGATACTAGCGGAGGGTCTGGCGTTACCTGCACCACAACTAACAATCACGATGTGAGCATGCAGTAGAATATGGGCAAGTAGGAAGACTGACTGAGTGTTGCACACAGGACATATAGTACGACCACGAACTACTTCATTGTGTGCCTGAAGTGTCACATCCATGACGAGGTCGTTTACCATAGCAGAGAGTATTCGCGAGGTCTAGGTAACAACAAGAACGCTCAAGAAAGTAATTAAAATCAAGGAGAGGGTATTACCAGTACAGACAAGACATCCTCGCGTTCAGATTTAGGCATTATGGAGTTGACGACTTATTGGGCGTTCAGGAGAGGCAGTAACGCCAGTACGAACACGTGATGATAATCGAATTTAAAAACTGAATGAATAAAACATAATACTCTAGACCTGCTGTACATTATCTCGTCTAAGGTGTTCGTAATTTCATCAATAAGCGAATAGTAAAACAAAGATAACACTGGCAGCTCTGCGGCTAAACTCTACCAATACGTTCAATAGTTATTTGCCGTCAACCTTGATATTGTGAAGACACCAATGATGACCACTGCTAATGCCCCAATGCTAGCAGGAAGTAAGAGATCCTTAGGAATCCCAAAAATACCATTTTGGATAGGAGGATGAGCAGGCACTGCGGGAGGTGGAGCGTAAATAGGAGGGTCCAGAACGAGGCCCTCAAATTTCTCAACCTCTTTGACTTCCTTTTGGGCAGCAGCTGTCACCTCAGCAGCTTTTGCTTCCCCCTTGTCAGCGCCAGCCTCCACCCAGCCTTTACCTCCTTGAACAAAGAGTACGACACGGTCGGTTCCTGACTTCCGAGCGACTCCTACTGCATCCGTAACATCCGTGTCGGATGTGATAAGAACGCTATCACCGTCGGCGTCCGTGTACGAGAGGTGAAAGTCAATGGGGTCGGGTCGAATATCCGAGTCCTTAGAGGAGCGAAAATCGGTAAAAAAAGGATCAGTCGCCAGCTTGCCTGCAACTATCTCACGAAGGTGCTCAACGTCGTCATGGCGGGACTGGAAGCGATGGGTTCTTCCGCTAGGTGTCCGGAATTTGAAAACATATGTCCCGTCATCAGCAGGCAGTACGGCAATAGATTGTCCTTGCTGGCGAGGGTAGCCTTCCAAGGCAGAGACAGGGTCGTCATCGACCACAGATGCCGAGTCATTGGGATGTACTTCAGAATGAGGCGACTGTTGCAAATGGTCTAAGCCACGGAGCGATTGGAACGAACGAATATCAGACGGCCCATGGTGGGATCCTGATAGGGCCGATTCACCGTCGTCATGACCGATAGAATCGAAGAAGCGACCCCACATTGGTCCTCCCTCCACTTCGGGGGCAACTCCATCTCCAGCGACTGCGTTCATCTGTTGTAAATGAGCTTTTTATCTACAAAGAGACTGATATGAACTGATGACTGACTTGCTCCAGAGTGGCATATGTCAATGTAAGGACATCAACAATGGCAACTAAACGTCCGTCATCCTCGAGGACGGGAAGGTTGAGATAGTGTCCATCTAGTTGGCCGTGAATCGGTTGGAGCGCTGAAAGAGTCAAGATAACCTACTGTGCATCTTTTTCAGCGCATCGTGTATAGTGGTGGTGGGGGGAGCAGTATCAGGATGTGGTGTCATTACTCTAACCACACTGCACCTTCCAGCGTCCAAACCTGCCGCAATAACGCGCAGAACCACATCTTTACTCGTAAAAATTCCAGCAATCCGGGAGCTTCCCACTACGCCAGGAGAGGTGGGGGCCCCCTCCATAACACATACAGCTGTTGTACGCCTCTCTTTCATCAATTTTGCAACCTCGCGTACGGTGGCCTTAGGCCCGACAGTGGCAGGCTGTGTGCGTGAATCCATGACGGTTGTCAAATCTGGAAGGGCTGTTTTTTCACGAAGCTTCTCGGCCCAAGCGAGCATGGCTGCAGCTTGGGGATTGGACCCAACGCCGCCGAGTTCGGACTGGACGCCAGCCATTGCACTGAAAAGTTGCTCAGAGGCTTGCGAACTGCGTTCAACTTTACCAAGAGCTTCGTGAAAAACTTTGGTTATGTCGAGGAGACCAACAACATTGCCATCCTCGTTGCAAACAGGCTAAAGGTTGCAATGTGTGAATGCAAGCTATCATGCATCCCGTAATGATTCATACCAAATGTCTGAAATGCCTTGAAACCATCAACTGCAACGCTTCGGTAGCGCTAGTGGTATCACGAGTGACCATCGGGTTTCGCGTCATAATTTGGTGGACAGGTGTGAGATGGGGATCGAGACCCTCTGCAGTAACCTAATCTCAGGATTGAGATAAGTTAAAAAGGACAAGAATATGGTCATCCTTACACGATACGCCAGATCCTTCGCGGTAAAAATTCCACTCAAACCTTCCTCATCGTCGACGACCAGAACACAGTCGGTCCTCTTCGCAGCACATAGTTGGCTAGCCTCGGCGACAGTGATATTTTCGGGAACGGTCAGAGCTGGTGTCGGCTTAAGTGCTGCGACCGTTCCCTTTGCAGCAACTGGTTTTCCTTTCTTTCCACCGCGCTGGCCATGTGTAGTAGAGATGGTGCGCTTCCGTGACAATTCGGACTCGATCTTCTTTCGAATCGCCTACAAAAACAGGAAGCAGCAACACGGATGAACACTAGAATAGTCCTGGTAATGCGAAGAAAGGGCAAACCTCGTCCTTCTTGGACTGTTTTCTTCTGGTTTCGGCTACAGAGCCCCCATAAGATACTGAGGACATAGTAGTATTTGAGCGGGTGTGCTGACGGGGCAAGGGAGAGGAAGAGCGTTCAGCAGGGAAAGGGACGGGAGAGGTGGCCGAATTACGCAGACTTGAAGGAGAGTGAGAGGGAACGGGTATACGGGACATGAGTTCACGCAAAACTATCCGGGTCAACTCGATAACTTATGAGATTGTTGTATGTTTGCTTTCGGTGGCGTCAGTATAACTGCCCTAGTAATACAAATTCTAAGCTAGTTCTTCACTGGACGGGCCCTAAGTCTACGATGGGCCCTCTGCCCGGCCTGTGTCTGCGAGTATATGTAATACCCGACTCCTATCACACTCAATGCGATGATATGGTCTGTTAAAACATCAGTAGCTGACGATGGTCAGAGTCGTGGCATAACCCACCTGCCACGAAGCCGAGCACCCCCTGGAAGAGATCGAGGATCAATACTACGACTTGTTGCGCCAAGGAGAAGGCGCCGTGAATGACGTTTGTGCACAAGGCAAATATAGTCCCCAAGACGGCGACAATGGACTGGAAGATAGATGAGGCGATGCCTGCAAGAGCATTAACAAATTTCGACAAGGAAGAGGTCATGGTGGGCGACATGTTTATTATGTAGAGCATATGCAGATATCCTTCGTTATATAGTAGCCAGGCTCATGACGTTGTGGAGACAACAGACGTCATCCGCTTGTGTCTCAAAACATTAGAATTCAAAGCGTGTAAGTAACACCAAGAGCACAATCTAACACTGGCAGCTCTCATCAATAATAATGTTCACCTAGACACCGTCCAATAAGCCCACTACCGTTGCGGCCCAGCTCCCGCAGCCGGAGCTGCATTGGGTGCTAAAGCACTTCCGACCCACCGCCCCGCCAGCATCTGCACCTTGTCCCAAACCTGAATCGCCACCGGCGGGTTGCCTGGCTTGCGAATGAACTTGTCGATTCGTGCAGCGGTGGTTGCGACAGCTTCACGGGTAAATGCGGACTGGTAATAGCGCTGACGCAAGAAGTGCGCGTAGATAATAGGAGAGAGCAGAGAATTTTGGAAAGTTACGGCTCCGAGAACGACACGAATGAGGATGACAAGTTCCGTGAATGCAACAACCCTCATGGCTGGGTCATAGTTGGCTGTAGATGTATCAGCTAACCGAACCTGTATAGTATGTAAGCAGATGACCTTTAACCCAGACTTGAAGTCTCTTCGCAATAGGGTGGGGCGTCGGTGCTCCATTCGGACTCGCCGGTGGTCCAGGAGGTAGAAATTGGGGCATCAATGTCGTGCGAGCGAAAGTCAATGCATGGAAGAGCGAAAAGATTGCATAGGGTAGTAAAGTCACTAAGAGGGTGGCCATTGAATTATGAAACAACGTTCAATTGTGCTCTACACGTACCGGCTATGGGTTTCGAGGACCACCAGAAGAATGCAAGTAGAAAGTATTGGACGTTCTAAAAGAAGTAGTGAGGCTGAATTGAGATAAAAGGACATCTAGCTAGTTACCTCGTCAAGTATAGCACGACGAACATAGGCAGTATTAGGTTGAGGATTCTGTAAAACGATAAATATGGTCATATCGAATAGTTCCTGACAGCACTTACACCGAGCGATTTCCTGAGGGCACGATGAGTGACCCAGTAAAAAGGGTTGCATCACAGGGTAAAGGAAAACGTACTGGCACACGATTGCGTAGCTGATGAGGGCACCAGTGAAGCTTGCTGCGGCAGAACGTTAATTAGTGAAGGAGAAGTGAGGATAAGGTTGGCTGTTTACCCTTATACCACCATGCTGAGACGCTTTTAAAGGTGATCCATGCGAGAAAATAGCGTAGGGCAGAGGCCAAGAGGAGAAAATGGCCAGATGCCCACAGATAGTGCTGTATATATGAACGAGGTCGGTGGGCGGATTGCACAAAAGCACACAATACAACAGACCTGTGTAGTAGCCATGAAAGGGCAAACTAGAGGTGGAATACAAAAAGTAAGAGACAAGCAGGAGGTCGTGAGGTGCTGGGACGAGCTGACGTTGAACACAAACGTGCCAGTGTCACGTCACAACCCGTGGTCAAAAAAGTTCAAATATGTGTCCACAAACTACGTATTACATCATCACCGACTCCACTGTCCCTTTAGCTGGTCCTTCTGTCGGTACATCTCCTTGTCTACCTTCTTGCGCCCTTGCGTTTCAATTCTCCGCTGCTTGCTTTGTCGCTTATCCTTTCGTGAATCCACCACTTCCACGCCGTCCTCTCCATCGACGTCGGGCACTTCTAGCGCCTCGAAGTGCTCCTCTCCAACATCATCCTCACCACTTCGTCGTCGTTTCCCACTACCCTTCGTCGTGGTGGCATTACCCGTCCCAATATTCAGGTGCACCCGTGGGGGGACTGAAAAACCAAACGCCTTACCTACTTTAGCCAGATCCAGCTGATTTACGTCAAAGATCTTCTTCAGGGAGTATGACGCATATGCTTGGAGATATGCTCGGAACCCGTCCTTCGCAGACGCGTGCAGAAAGTAGTTCTTTTGTAGTAGTTTTTCCAACTACATTCTGTTTTAGCCAATTACCACTATGACACACAACAAAGAAACTTGCCTGGCTTTGTATGTTTGCTATTCGCTCCGCAGGGAAGCTGAATTCATTTAGCGGAACCTTGGCCTGTTTTAGGTACCGCAAGAAACCGAGTTCGCTCTCCAATAAGAACAGTAAACTTTTCCCCACCTTCCCAGCACGCGCCGTCCGGCCTACACGATGGATGTAGTCACGAGGGTCATCTGGGGGATCATACTGCACGATCCAGTCCACTTTCGGAATGTCAAGTCCTCGTGCAGCGACATCTGTGCACAGCAGAATACCAGATTTTGCATTGATAAATTCAAAGAAAGTATTTGTGCGCTTCTGTTGCTTTTGTTTTCCCTAAAATAGACAAATGAAGGAAGAATCGATATTGTAGTCGATATTGGAAGAACGTCTGGACGTACATGAAGATCCAGAACGGGGACATCGATATAGTTCAGTAGTTCTGCGTGGTATTTCACGGAGTTACAACTTGAAAAGAAAACGATAACCTTTTTGTGTGCATCCTTCCCGAGACAAGTCTTCTTGAGAAATGTGAAAAGGAGAAGGAATCTTCGGTCGGACGGGCAGACAACGTAGCCTTGCGATAATGTTGTTACAGTGCTCGTTGTCTCTTCCTTGTCTACGTCAACGTGTACAGGCCCTGGACGAAGTGATATCCTTGCAAGGTCGGTGACTTTTGTCGTTTGGGTGGCAGAAAAGAGCATAGATTGACGGTTTTCTGTGGTATCTTTGTCAGTACATAGTAGCCACGACCACGCAGCGTTCTGACCCACCATTAGGTAGTATTTTGATAATCTTCTTCATCTCTTCCTCGAAACCGACTTCCAATATCCGGTCGGCCTCGTCAATGATAAGGGCTTTCAAATTCCGGAAAACGAAACCCTTCGTGTCCTTTTTTAAAAATTTTTGTTCATGCTTGGTAAATCCCGGATACGATGAGAAGACAGGGACCCACTTGTAAGTGATCCAGTAACCGTCCTGGTGTTGCTACCAGAAGATTAACACCTTTTACCAGTTTGTCAGCTTCGGCTCTACGATTCGCTCCGCCCATAACGATCCCAAAAGTCTGCGAATGGTTAACCATAAGGTCCTTTGCGACGCCAAATATTTGTAGAGCTAGTTCTCGTGTGGGTGTAATGATGATAATTCCCGTCCCTGTAACAAAAATTAGACCTCTGTGATATCCTCAAGTTTTCATATTCCTGAGATATTGTACGCACCATTCATTGGCTTGAATTTGAGTCGGTGCAGCAGTTCCACTGCAGGAATCAGAAATGCCAGAGTTTTGCCTGATCCAGTTCGTGCAGCTCCCAGAACATCTTTACCAGCAAGCAGTAATGGTATCGCTTTGGCCTGAATTGCTGTCATAGTAGTAAGGCCCATTGAATTCAGTCCTTTTGTTGTTTGTTCAGACAAGTCGAGTGAAGAGAATGGTTCCCTGCCAGAAACATCTTCATTGAGGATAGCTCTTGGGATGGACACATCCTCGGCAGACGCCATTCTATGTTTCTGTTGGTAAGAATTAACCAGAAGAAAGGGCGTCTGGACAGAGGTGTCGTGATTATCGAGAGGTTTTAATAGTGATCGAGACTTCGAAGTGAAATTGATCCAAAGGGAAAATATTGCCGCGGCATTCGCCGAACCACATCTCGATGCTTTCTACTGGTCACTTGGCCGGTCCAGGTATGTTTGCAACCACTATACTGATACCACGACCTGACATGATCTATTGGACTATCTAGCTTTGGCGCTTTCGGTGGCTTCCTTTGGCCTCGGATTTCTTATAGCGGCTCAAGGAGGTACGGCGGTGACCAGATCCACCTCAGCGATGACCGACAAGGAGGAATGTGAAGAGGAAGTGGTTGACGATATTGGTGATGGAGACCTTTCTATCATCCATGCGGGCTTGATGGAGCCATGTAAACTTGTAAGGGTCTGCTCTCATCCATTAGGCACTGTCATAAATACGAATTATTCCACTAGGTGCTTGTAGTGAGAACGGATCTCAAAATGGCACCGGGAAAGATTGCTACACAGTAAGTGCTCCTAGGTTTATAAATTGAACCTAGTCTCAATACGCCAGTGAAGATGCGGGTGAGTTGGGGGATTCTGTGGGTGTCTCATCTGAGTAAGTTACCGATTAGACACGCAACGATTGCATGTTACAAGGCATTGGTGAAACGGAATCCCAAAGTATGTTGTTGGTTGTCACTAGCATGATACTTAGTCACCTTCATTATTGTAGCTCGTGCAGCATTGGGAAGGAACAGGGTATGTAACTCGTTAAATGCGATTTGTACGCTTGACGCAGGCAATGAAAGCCAAGCGAAAATAGCTCTGAAAGCGACGTCTGAAGAACAACTCATAGAACTAGACGCGATAGCCAAAAGCCTGAATCTGTGTGCTCGGTCGATAAGTGACGAGTAAGTGAGTCTGAACTGGAGCAACATGTGCTGACGCGACTGCGCAGAGGCACACCAGCAGTCTTGGGTATTGGTCCGGCACCAGTTTCGTTAGTTAATGAGGTAACCGGAAAGCTGAGACTTTTGTGATGTGGGTTCACTACAAATACATTTGGCTGGTTATACATATTAATCTCAGACTCACTTCGAACACTTGTCACAGTTATCATCCTCGTCGTAATCGCCATCCCCGTGGTGGTGGTGACCGGTGCCGTTGTCTTCGTTGCCATCGTGATAGTCGTCACTCTCGTGGTACTCTTTCCGGCTGGTGTCCCCGCCCACATCTCCACCGTCTCCGATAGCAGATCCACTGGAAGCGTCTCCTCCAGAGCCAGCGTAGTCTATATGCGCTACTTGTCAGCATACATACACAGGGATAGTCATATATTACCCACTGGAAAAAAGGTTGATTAGTGCACCCCCGGAATCCACAGATCCGCCGTTAGCATTGCCACCATTTCCCGAGTAGGCGTTTCCACTATTTGAACCTTTCCCTCCCACTCCCCCGATGGCGTCTCCAGAAGCAGCATATCCGCCGTTTCCACCGTCGCCTAGATTACTCTATCAGGTATCCACGTGCGTCGGTAAATGCAAAAGTCACCCACCGGAAAAGAGGTTTATTCCGTGGCCATGTATCAAGCTTGCTATGATACCTTTTGGGAGGGGTTCAGCGATGTTTCCACCAGACGCATCCCCGCCCATTCCAGAGTACGCGTTGCCTGAGTTGTCGACGGGAATGGCGTTAGTGAGTGTGACGCGAGCAATGACAACCACCAGGGTTACGATGAAGGCGGTAGAAGGCATCTTATAGAATATAGTAATGTAGAATATGGGCGATTAGAGCTTAGGAGTATAGAATGTGTTCTGAATCAAAGAACGATAGTGATGGTAGGAGGACGGGAATGGCTGACTGCAGCAAGACGCAAACGCGACGCTTTATAGGTTGACCAAAACGATTTATGATGTCATATTTGGTCGTCGCGTCCATCACGTGATCGTTATCTTATGACGTTGGCTCTCCGACAGTCTGGAGTAAAAAGTTTTTGAAACTGGTCAACATTGACATTACGATGAGCTACCAAGTCTCCACCTTTCCCAATATTTAAACCCACAACTGTAGAACTGTGATTATTCTATTCAATGGCTACCCTGACCCTCGCTCGTGCTTATCAGCGCTCCTTCGACACACATCCAGACATCACTCTTGCCCTTACAGGAGGGTGTCTCAACTCCTTTGGCGATTTTGTTGCTCAGGTCGTAGAGGGGGTGGTGAGTGCCCTGCAGTGGGTAGACTTGTCACCTGCCTGACATTAATACGATGTAGGCCAGAAGAGCCGATGGACATCATCGACCCTATGACTTTTTCCGGACTCTGCGTTTCTTTGCCTTCGGATCGACTATCAGTACGCGTAAAAAATCATTTAGTATAATCATTGCTTTCAATGGCGCTTCTCAGGTCCATTCCTCGGGCGCTGGAACCGGTTCCTAGAAGTTCGGTTTCCCTTGCGTATAATTGCTGGCTCTCGCGAAGTGAGTTTCAAAGCCCTATTCAAGAGGGTTGCCTGCGACCAGATCGTAATGTGAGTCCCCCTTTCGTTCTTTCAACAGCTCCCTTGATCTCTTCTCTCTAGGGCCCCTATAGGTGTACGTTATGGCGCCCGGCGTTCTCGAAGTTTCGCTGACTATGGCTCTTAGCTTGTCGCCTTCCTAGGATCGATGGCCATGATGGAACGTCGAAACCTTGAGCAGATAAAAGAGAAGTTCGCTGACCTTTATAAGCCTGCATTGTTGACGAATTGGAAGGTGTGGCCTATAGCACAGGTACGGACATTCCCTTATCCACTGCTCAACGTATATCATTCCTGTTGTTCATAGCTTGTCAACTTCCGCTATATGCCTCTGGCCTATCGAGTGCCATTCCAATCCGGCTGTGGCGTCTTTTGGACGCTTTACCTCTCCCTTATCAATGCTAGGGGCGTGCATAACCGTTTGAACATTCTTTCGAACCGTGACTAACAACGGGAACAGGGAGCACGAAAAGCAAGATCGAGATCTTGCTCTCCATAGAAATTCTCCCAAAAAAACACAGGACTTTTTCGATGCCAGATAGGACTACTCCAAGTCAAGCTCATATCTCTTGAGTAAAGCTTGCCATCAATGTACAATATGCTCTCGTTTTCATTCTGCACTGCACCATTAACGCTTATAGAAAAAAGTAATACGTAGCAAAATACTCTATAGAATACATAAATTTATGATGTGCCGTATTTGTGCTTGAAATAAGCTGGCGGCAATTCTGATAAAACATCCACCAGAGGACGCTCCACCACGACCAATTCTCCGCCTGCTAAGAAGTCTACGTACAAGATAGGTCGGTAATGTGTCATCATTTTGAAGTCCCCAACATTGTCATCAAAGGATGATGGAGCAGGAAGTTTTACGCCCTCTCTCCTTCGCTTCCTATTCGTACCACCCGGAGCAGAATCGCTCATGGAAAGTTTACATATCCACGTAGAGCCCCAGAAGAGCGCATATCGTGGTGTGTTGCTAGTGGATGAAGATTCGGTCGGGTCAAATGTCAAACCTAGCACGGGATCGTGTGCACGCGTAAATCGGTTGGGCAAGTTATAGCAGAGGTCCTTGCCCCAGGCAGGGAACTGTCGAGTTTCGACATTATAGATTTGAAGGGTGTTGTCAGGAAATGCCATGATAAGGATATCTGGACGCTTGGGATCAAAGGTCAGGACTTGGACTGGTTTGGAGAACGACGGTAAGACACTGTGATGCTAGGAGAGGGTGTCATTACAGGTCGAAAAGTCTAGAAAGAAGGTCAAATTACTTGTATTGAGTCAAGGTTGAAGATGTGTGTTCGGGCACGGTCATCCGATGTTGCTAGCCACTGTCCATCAGGACTTATAGATATCCGAAGTATGCTGCCGACAACTGGGGTAGAATCCGTAGAGTTGTCTTGCTTTTCTTCATTTTGTTCTTGGTTCTTGGCCGTGACATCCTCCATCTCCATGTCACTATCCATCTTGCGACCTTTGATAACGCGATCCCGGACAATGGAATCTCTCAAACGATGCTGGTCGAACCTTCGGAGGACCCGTGGTTTTTCCCCAGTGAGGTCGATCACAAGGATATAGGACGATGTTGCAGTTGAGAGCACCAGTTTCGAGGAGTCTGGAGTGAAATGGCAGGCGTTGGCACCTGTTGATGAAGGTTCTGAATTAGGTAGATGGGCCTGCAATATCGATGAGAAGTCTCGAATTCGGCGAACACTCAGGCGGGCCTTGACCTGATAGTGGCAATAAGGTTATCAAAGCGAACCTCCCGTCTGTGCGATGACTTACATCGGTGACAAGCGAGAAGAGTTTAGCTTCGTACAGATCTGATACCACAAGCCACCGTCCATCATCCGAGATTTTGCTAGTAATGATATTCGTGTTCACGCTCAAATCCATCTCCAACACCTTCTCCCAACCCACTGTCTCGGACTCTGGCCTTAGGCTTTCGATATGTGCGAGGTCATCATTCTCACTGGACGGTCTTGCCTTGATGCGCCACACACTCAAACCTGAATCGCGTATACATGACACAAGTCGTGCCCTCCGTGCCACATGTACTGCGGATGTTCCCGATGGTCCACAGCTGTACGCCAGCCGTCGGTGGTACGAGTCTTCGAACGTACAGTGAGCGCTTGTCGCTAATGGGTTGATCACTTTGACAACGGTGGTAGATGGGAGTGCAGCAGGTGTCAAGACCACAGACATGTCCAAACCACCCGAAGCTAGTATCGGTGCAACATCTATAGCAAAATGCCTTTTATGTGTAGGTGGGATGGCTGTATAGGGAGGCCAGGTAGCCAGAGTGCGCACATCGTGGGAGTGCATTCTCCTCGAACATGATTGGATCCAACGAGTTGACGAGTTGGGCTGGTCGGGGTTGCCAGTTTTTATGAGAGAAAACAAAGAAACTTTTTGGTCTACGCCGGATGTAAATACTGTACTGCCATCCTGAAATCTAATTATTAGATGGAGACTAGAGCAGGGTAAACTTAGTGGAATACAGACCGGACCGACAGTTAAGCAGAGGACATCTGCACCATGTCCTTGGAAACTTTGAAGTTGTGTACACGTCCGTGAATCCCAAAATGTGACCATCCCTAGTGAGTCCCCGGACACTATGGTGCCATCACTGGTGGTTGGGGTCAGTAATTAACACGAGAAAGACCATGGTTGGACCAACCCAAGTACGCCTACAGCCCACACCAAAGTGCGCTCTCCCCTCACTTTGCCTGTTCCCATGCGATCGATGACTCGGCCGGTGGAGACGTTCCATTTCCTAATACTGCTGTCAGAACCACCAGTCACGAGCCACATGTCATTCCAAATATCGTCGTCGTTATCACTGTCGCCTGTAGCACCAGAGTGTTGCCCTGTTTGTGGGTATTGGGGTACAGGTGGTCCCCAGGCAATACTCAGGACCCTGCATTTCACCCGGTCAAAACGTCGGAAATGCATTAAGGTGTCATTAGCAAGGGAGAGCAGCCGAACGGTACCATCCTCACAACCAAGCGCGAGTAGATTGGAGGCTGGATTTGTAGCCATACACCAGATAGACCCACCCTGCGAGCCTATCGTCCTCTACTAAGTATATGTCAGAGGTTAGAGAAGCCGAAGGTGGATAGTTGCGCGACGCACTCGAATGCAGGAACGTTCTAGATCCCACTCCAAAAGCTCACTGCCTCCCCCAGAACTGAAAAGTCGCAGATCAGACAACAATGGAACGTCATCTGGGTCAAAATCGTCTTGATAACGGATCACGAAGACGAGGGAGTCGACTTTCGAGGGGTAAGGGCCAGGGAGAGTCTGTAACACTTATGAGGTGCATACTTCAGACGCCTCGGGTATTTTTACGCACTTTTCGAATGACCCAAGACTGGGGTGATTGTATTTCGCGTTCCCCACACACCCACTCACATAAATCAATATTGCCATTTGCATGACCTATTGCAAGCGTGCCAACCCTAGAAGGGTGTTTACCAGAAGTTGACTTTTTGCCTTTTGCGGAGATGGATGGCAGGGGCAAGGGAGGGAAGGTAACTGCCGTGATAGCGGATGGAGAGTAGTCGACGAAACGACAGCGATGAACGGCGAGTGTTGTGGAGTCGCCCATGTTCGTTCGGGCAGACTTTCAAAACTTCATTTTTTTTTTGATTTGGTCGGGGTAACGTGACTTTACCCAAATTCTGAATCCAACAACGACAAGCCTCCAAGTTTTAACAAAACTATGTCCTTTCTCGGAAGAGGTCCTGGGAATGTGCCCGCAGGAGGTGTTAATGTGGAGAAGATAGAGATGGCGGTGACAGAGTACGTTTTCAAGCCTGTTCTATCTGTTCATCACTAACCATGTACAGGTTGGACACTGTCACCGATTTTTTCAACCGTATGGTTGCGTCAGTCGTGCTTGTCTGTGGGTTACCAACATATACTCAAAATTTCGGTTCAACAGATCATGTCACAGCAAGTGCATCAGCGCCCGGTACGCTGAGGCAGACCTCAACAAGGGTGAAAGTGTCTGCATTGACCGCTGCGTCGCCAAATTCACTGAAGTGCAGAAGAAAGTGGGTGAAAAGTTGCAGAGTAGAGGTGCTGCAAACGCTGGTGCTGCTGCTGGTTCTTTTGGGTCGATATAACAATATATGACGAGAGGGACGTTCCACATAATTATGATATTTGCAAAAACAGACAAAAAAGCATCTACAGACATAAGATTGGAAGATGGGGCGTATGTCAACATAGCGGTGGGGCATCTACTCATTTGGCGACACCGGGGAAGCACTGCTCCATGGTCTTGTTGTGGCGTTTGTCCGCATGCTCAACGAGGCTAAGAGAGAGGGACGGGTAAGAAGAAAGGAAAGTCAAATGCAGCGAGTAACACACGCAGGGGCACGAGTGGTGATCAACTAGAGAAGAGGGATGATCAGGGAGCTATGACCGCTCAGACGAGAAGTATAGACTCACAAAAGGCTGCCTACAGTCTGCACAGACAATGGACTTGGCGGCCTCATTGACCTTAGACTGGCTTTTCGAGCCTTTACCAGCAACCTGAGCAGCATTTCGCTCACGCTTTTGGGCAGCCTTGGCACCCTGTGGAAGCCGGGTCAGAGAGAAGAAGGAGAGAAGAAGAGAGGACATGCGTTTCCCATTGGTATGAAGACAAGAAGAGTTGCGGCACAAACAAATAAGGCACGTCCCAGAATGGCAGTCACCATCGGGCCGAGGAGGCTCATTAGTTGTGCAGCCCACCAGCCTAGCCAGCACATACCATGCCGACGATATGATCCGTGCCTTATATATACCCTCTCGCCTCTCCAGACCTCTCTTTCATCACTCCATGTCCACTCTCGCTGCCATCGCTGCCAGTGTTAAATTCGACATCCTCTCCCAAGACCATGTCCTCGAAAATGTGAACAAGGCCAAGGAGATTGCCCGCACCTTTATCTGTAGTGCCCACCTCACCTTTCTTGTTGCATCCATGCTCAATGCTCTTTTTTTTTTTTTCAGCGGACACTGTGACAGGTTCGCCACTATCGCTATTCTGTGCCATCATGTTCACCTACTCCGACTATAGTGCCCACGCCAGACATGTACGCGTACGCGATGCGCGCCACCATTGGTGACGACGTCTATCACGACCCATCCACAGCGTATGTTCTCGTTTGACTTGTACCATCACTCACTCTGAGTCACTCACATGTGACTCGATTCCATATCATCATTAGTGCCCTTGAGGCTCACATGGCTCAATTGACTGGCAAAGAAGCTGCCCTGTTCATGCCTTCGGGCAGTGCATCCAACCAGATCGCACTCAGGACTCACCTTAAACAGCCCCCATATACCGTTCTGTGTGATCATCGCTCACACATCCACAAGTACGCATATTCAACATCCCAGCCTCCTGTCGTTTCCAATCTCTACATCCAGGTATGAGGCTGGGGGCACAGCGTTCCATTCTGGCGCCGCAGTGACCCCTATCATTCCCTCCAATGGTATGTCAGATATTACAAACGCAACAACACTAATAACACGTCTTCAAGGCCATCATCTCACCCTCGCAGATGTAGAACTCAATCTCATTCGTGGTTCGGACGTTCACGTGTATCTCATTTTCGGATCTAAGTGTGTCTTGTGGGCGCTTATCCTCTTCTATACAGTGCTCCCACCGAAGTAATCGTCCTTGAGAACACTCTTAACGGCACCATCTTTCCGCAGAGTGAAATTGTTGCCATTTCTAAGTATGCGCATTCCCATGATATCAAGATGCATCTCGACGGTGCGCGTATTTGGCACGTTGCTGTCGAGACACGGACATCGATTAAGGAGCTATGTGATCCCTTTGACTCCGTCAGCTTGTGCTTCAGCAAGGGACTTGGTCTGTTTTCTCTGACAAGTTACCTTCTTGCACTCTGACTCTCTTCCATAGGTGCCCCCGTCGGATCTTGTTTGGTTGGGTCCAAGGACTTCATCAAGAAGGCTCGCTGGTTTAGGAAACTCTTTGGTGGTGGAATGCGCCAGACCGGCATATTGGCTGCTTCCGCGGCATACGCCCTAACGCATAACTTCCCCAAACTAGAGAAAGTACACGCTCTTGCCAAGAAACTTGAAGCTGGCTTGGTAAGCGTTGGTGTACAGATTACAAGCACAGCCGAAACGTGCATGGTTGGTTATTTGCCAACTTTATTACAGATCCAAGTTTCATTGTGCCCACAGGTGTTCTATGATCCCACTCCCGTTGGTCTCGATTATAACGAGATTGCGGAAAGGGCTAGCTCACTCCCTGACCCCCTTGTCCTCGGTGGATCTCGCCTTGTTGTCCATATACAGACAAGCGAAGCGGCTGTAGACGACTTCCTCACCCTCGTCAAAGAGCTTGCCGATGAAAAGAAAAGGGCAGGGTTCGTGAAACCAGATATCGTCGCCACCAACGGCTTCAAGGACGTATATGTCAGACGAATTCCCAAACCCAACGGTAATTAAAGACTAGGTGGTTACTAGTTATAGCATATATGTCAGAACGTCATAAATCAATAACAGCAGTCTTGCGGTGGTAAAAATACAAAGCTGATCGTGAAAGTTCTTGCGGTAACGAGTCAACCCTCGGAGAGGTACGATATCTCTGCGTCGTCGTCCACAACAAAACTACCCATGACATATTCGTCAGGCACCTCATCCTCTCTCGGAGGGGAACTCGAGACCACGGGACGCGACCGGGACATCGTCCCGACTCCAAACATCCCATGTCTAAGCGGGCCGTTCTTGAAGGCCGGCACAAACTTCGCGCCCGCTGGCGCTTGTGTAAATAAACTTTGGCGGTATGCCAATCTTTGATCGTATGAAGGCGAGATCTGAGTCTCTGGCACTTCCTGCACGAACATTCGGTCGGACTCGTCCTCCTCCTCCTCTGGACCAGATGTTCCTTCACTAACCTCATTTCCAGAATGATCAGCCTCGAAGTCAAAAAGTGGGTTGGATCGTGCATTAACAGGTGTACGAAGTGCGCGTTTTCTCCGTGAGCGGTTTTGGCACCCAGGCGACTCAAGACGACGCAGGCACCGACGTGGAGGTGAGGATGCTTCGATGTCAGGAGAATTAACGAAAAAACGGCGTCTTGTCTGAGGCCGTACAGGAAAGGAAGGTTCAAGTTCCTTCTCCGAAGAGGATAACGGTGATCTCTTCGTTAAGTTGGGGGGCGGCATAGCTGTGTCGGACCCACCTCGCCTTCTCCCTTTGGTCGGCTTCACCGGGCTACTGGAAGTATTGCCGGATGGAGAGCTTGGGGATTGTTCTTTCCACACGGAGCTACCTGCAACGAACTCAGTGGGTTGATTAAGAGCAGTCGCAGCTCGTGTAGGCACTGGCGAACTAAAGAGTTCAAAAACATGAGCTGATGCATGCCCCGTGCTGATAGCTCCTGATGCCTCGACAAAATCAATCAGCTCATCATGTGGGGTTGAAGGGCCTGTCATTTGTGGTCTGGACACACGAATGAACTCGATGGATTGGTCTGGTAAGTCAGGTTGAAGTCCAGTGGCCATGAATTTTGTCGCTGTATTCCGGTTCGTAATTGGTGACGATTCAACAATTTCGAAATTAGGATCTTCATCCTCATCTACCAACCATGCCATGCTCTGATCTGGCTCAGTGTCGATAGCATCAGCCACATATGGTGGCAGGACTACCAGGTGTAAAGTGAGATCACCCTATCAAGTTGTTTAAGTGGAGAAACTTACCATCATGCTCCAAATCAGTCAAGTCAAGCACTTTGTTTGAAGAGTAGGGGCTTGGGGTATCAACTGGATCGGAAGAAATAGGCCGTCGGGTCGCTACAGGACGGGACGGTGGCATAACAATGTCTCTTTCAATGTTCAAATCATCCATGTCGTCAATGCCTTTACTTGAGAATTCGCTTGAAGATGGTTCTACAGGCATTTTGAGCGTTTTCTTTTTGTTACCTCCCGGTAAGCTAGTTTTCGACCTTCGTAACTTGGATTTATCAGGTTGTTTTGACGAGGATGGAACTGAGGATTTAGTACGGCGTGGCAGGGCACTAACGAGCCCTGATTCAATGTCCATATCCGTATCGTCGTCCTCACCTGCAAGGTCAAAATCCCTTTTTGGTCTTGCTGCTACTTTCTTCTGTTTCTTTGGAACTTTGACTAAAAGATCTGCAACGCTAATAAACCCTGTACTAGCGCCTGCTGGGATGTTTCTTGAAACATCGTCATTCCTTTTACGTTTTGTGCCAATAGTTGGTGAACGTGGACCTTTCACTAACTTTTTCCTCCCCTCATCGCGGACGTACTCTTGTATTTCCATCGCCTTTTCTAAACACTCCGGTTTAATGTGATCTGGGAGCAACCGAGGGACGTCGGAGTATAACTCGAGTTGTTCACCACGCAATATGGCCCCCTGTACCTCTTTGTACGTGTCCTTGGCCTTCTCGAGGTTTAACTCTTCTCGACCCTCTGCGAGAAGAACATGTACAACACCAGCTCTCTTACGGCCAGTTCGTCCAAGGCGCTGTAGCTGTAGATGGCACATGTCAACAATGAGAATAATATAATGGGAGCATGTGGATACCATGCGGATTGGGGTTTTCTGCGCGTCATAACACACGATTAGATCGACTTCTCCGATATCCAGCCCCTCCTCCCCAATAGAGGTAGCAACCAAGACATTGAATTCTCCTGTTTTAAAACGCTCGATTACCTGAATGATTATGTAAGCATGCTCAATTCACAATAGGGCAGTTTGAACAACAGACATCCAATTGCTCCTTCTGAGCAAGACCCTTTCTTCCCTGCTTGTCTGTTCCTTGTCCGATGAATTTGTGCGCCCGAACTAAAGGCCTTTCCAAGTTCAAAGCCTCGACAATCTCATTGACGGCTTCCCTGAAGGTAACAAAGATCATAACCCTTGTCTCGTTAGATGCATTCTCTTCCCTGCCTGGAAGTTGCTGAGCGAAATGCTGTATGACAAGTGTTTTCAATAGGTCCATTTTTGGGTGGATAGTGAAGCCTCGGTCACGCTGAGCGTCGATTTCGCGCAGGACGGCTTGAAATTTAGCATCACTAGCAAGAGTTTTCTTTGTAGACGCTGAGTTTCCTGGCCCAGAGGCAGGCTCATCATTACCGGGGCGAGCAAGATCTTGTAAATACGTGTGGCACATGCCCATAGTGCCTTCAATCTAGGACACAATAATTTAGCTGTAAAATCATGCTTAAAAGATCCTCAACTGACCAAGTAACCCATCGCACGGGCTAAACTTGCTAACCTCGACAACGGGATATAAGCCCACCTCTGCTCCTTAGTAAGTTGACTCATACGGGCTTGCGCTGAATACGGGTGAAACTTGACTGGATCTGGCGATCCCCAAAGAACCCCTCTCTGTCTGAGTTGTTTGAGATCCTTCTGGAAATAAACTTAGTCCTTCATAATTCTAATACAACCACAGCACGCACATCCATGAGTGCAGAAAGTAATTCTTTAACTTTGTTGACATCGTCAGTCATACTGATGATATGTTGCTCTATTTTCTTTCCAAGGCGTACAGGACAACAATAAGTACAGCCCACATGACAATTAACATTGTCGAATACCTTGTGATGGATATATTGTTTGAGATCTAGGCTGTTCTCATCCCGTATTTCGATATGACTGATATGTAGGCCATCTATGAGATTCTGTACGGCCTCGGGGTTTCCACCGGGAGTTGCTGTGAGAGCCAAGATACGGAAATGAGGATTCTTGGCCATGAGAAATCTCACAACCTGATTGTATGCGTAGTCACCAGTTGCTCTGTGAGCCTCGTCTATGGGGAATGTCATTGGAGAGAAAAAATCAACCAAAACAAGTACTTTTACATACCTATAACGAGCAGAACGATATCACGGACATCGCAGTTTTCTGACGTCAGATCATTGACGAGCGTTTGGGGGGTCATATAAAATACCCGTTTTTCTCTCCACTGGTGGACATACTTTAAGAAAATGAGTTTAACAGGTGACTTGTACCTACTAGTCTTCCCCGGGTGCTCTTAGGTATCTGGCCTGTTAGTTCTGCGGCGTCGCACCCTGGGATGCCACAGGTTTGATGACATGCTTCGATCTGTTGCGCGACTAAAGGCTTTGTAGGAGCGACGAAAACAACTTTTCCATCAGAGAACCATCGATAATCTACTCACCATCAAAGGGAATTCAAGGAGGATGAGAGAATGCAGACGGCCTCACAATTCAGCATTATAACTCCAGCAATAAAAGTTTTGCCAAGACCCGTGGGGAGCGCAACAATTGTGTTTTCGAACAGACAACGTTTCACAATGTTGTACTGATAGTCACGTTTTGGACGATTTAGAGGATAAATCCAGTGCTTGGCCTCCAAAAGGTCGGGAGTTAGCTTCATGGGTGGTGGCTAGCGTAGGATGAGCATTAAAAAATGATAGTTAAATAGTATTTACATACCGGACTACATTGTCAAAGATTTTGGCAGTTAGGTGAGCGAATTGATTTCCTCAATTATAAGAATACTCACCCAACTACACAAGAAATTTAGATTATTCAACGTACATGGGAAGTGAGGGGCTCACCAGGTACGAAAGGTGCTGGAAACTGTTCAAATTCAACTTCCTCCTCGTTGGGATCATCTTCCTCGCATAAAGCTTTGCCTTTGCCTTTCGACTTTCCAGACTTCAGACCAGTCTTCGCGAATGCGGTTTGGTCCCAGACCTTCGTTTTCGGTGCGTTCCGTCCAAATTGATTACGGTGTGTCGATTTCGCCCTTTGGGATCTCGGCGGCTGTGTCGATGTTGATGGCGGAAGCACGTCCCCGAATAATGTTGTCTGGTGCGTGACTCTCCTTGGACCTGGAACAGCTTGTGCTTTCCCGTAATAAATATTCTCAACGAGTTGGTCTATCATTTGAAGGTCATCTTCATCTATGTCGAGAGTCAGGTCGTAGAAAGAATCTTCTTGGACGGCTGGGGCTGGTCGGCTTGACAGTGATGATTTCTCCTCATGACTAGAACTTGCTGGTGGCACGAATGCCGCCGCCTCAATGGCATCCAGTTCTTCAAAGGCCGCATCATCGAGATCGTCGCCATCAAAGTACCCGTCCGAACTCATACAAAAGGCCAACAAGGTAAGGGAGAAAGGGAAACATTATTGACTGTAACCGCTTGTTCATAACGCGTCACGATCACGTGAGTTGTAATGCTCAGTCGGCCTGTCGTTTGAGTATGTATACTAGGTTCGGGTTGCTACCGATTCTAACCCAAGGGATCCACTGTATGTGTCATCTAATAGGTCTGATGACAAGAACTACGAGTGGTTGGAATCGATTATGTACTTGGAAATAAGAGTCAAGATACTTACTATTCAGTCTGGTAGACCTTGACGGTTACAAATTGCGCCGTTGCCATCTCCCTTTGCCGTTATGTTCTACGTATGTGGTAGAGAAATGAAAGGTTTACGTCGTGATTGTGTGGCTACAGTGTAAATATTTGGTGCACTTCTGGAGAACTGTTCAGATTTACTTATCAAAGAGGAATTGCCTCGCATGCTTAAAGGGTGTATTGAACGGCGTACCCCATCGAATAAATCCACCCACAATTAAGTTGCTCAGATAGTATCAGATAATGACTTGATAGCCGCGTGGTCCGAAATCCGGTGAGAGGAGTCAAAACAAAAAGCCTTCTACATATGTAGCGAAGCGCTACAGTGAGAGCCGGTCACGGATAATCGGGCATCCGAGATGGTGTTAGAAGACAGGACGGGATTAATGCGTTACCACAATGAAGGGTCTTACTTGTGGCGACCCGGTGTGACTCACGATTAATAGAAAAACGAGATAGACAGTTGGTGTACTATATGAAGGTCAGTAAGGTGAGGAAACCAAAAACGGCTGGCGGCTGTATGATACTACACATGGTAGTCTGAGTAAGGGTGTGTGACAGGCGGAACACATCACAAATTGGCAATTCGGTCATACACCTTCTGTGTCTAACCACTTGCTTTGTATTTAACTCCCCTTCGCACAAGCAATATAAGAATTCATCTCTGCTTGCCTAACCTACCTTTCAGCCGTTCATCAACCCCAGCCCTTTTACTGAATCATCACACAGCACGCCACCTGCGTACCCTGGACACCATGGGCATGTGCTATCGTCGCTTCCTCTCTGGTGCACGGATCTATGGCTGTTCAACCTGTAAGACTCACCTTGCTAGTATCCATTCTATGATGTCAAGGGTGCGATATCATTTTGGACTACAAACTCCACATTTCGATTGACCTGACCCCTATAGGCATTCAATGGACAACATGGTCGGGCATACCTCTTTGACGGAGTGTAAGCCATCGCCTTTGTGCACTTCGAAGTCCCTTGATAAATTTCATGCAATAGTGTCAATGTTATTGAGGGAGAGCCTAACGATCGTCCGATGACTACGGGAAACCACACTGTCCGAGATATCTACTGCTGCAGATGTGGGATTACACTCGGATGGAAATACGTATGATCAGCCGCTATGTCAAATGGCAACATCTGATGTAACAATTTCTGAAGGACAAGGCCTATGAAACGTCCCAGAAGTACAAAGAGGGCAAGTACATTCTCGAGCGGCATCTCCTCGTCGATGTGCAATAGCTGGCACGACCTCCGCCAGAGATTGCTTGACCAACTTGATTGAAAGGTTTTCCGCCAACCCTGCTCTATCATGTCTGTCTAGGTCCCTTCTCGGAATATCGTTGAATATCCCGAGAATGTAATTTCATATAAAGGCGAGAGGAGAGGGCTGGAGTGACCACAAGAGACGACGAACTTGCCGTCGTCTCAGAGTCAAACACCACGTTCCATGCCATATTCCCTCGAAGCGCTCGATAGAAATTTCTGGATCCTCGACTTGAGTGAAGTTCCTGTTGTCCACTGCTAGATTATCTGTCACACATTGGCGATATCCTCTCACCGTTTCATCCCTCCAAATTTCCATCGACTCCTTTCTATAACCCCTCATAAACGCCCCCATTTTCTCTCTCCGACTCCTTATCCTCACCCATGGCTCACCCGACACCTAGTTTACTACCGTCACAATATACTACATACAATATTTGTACGAAGTGGGTATGACATATGTGAGCAATCGGGGATGCCGTATGGAGATACAATGCCGAAGAGTGCCGACACAACCCCAAAGCTGTTCCTCCCCAAGCGAAATCTGAAATCTGGCAGCAAGAGACCCCAACGCGATCTTTGTTATAAAGTCGTCAGCTTGTCTGGTCCCACTATCGTACCTTTCTCCCCCGACGCGCGCAGAAATGGGTTAGTCTCGCCCCTCCATATATCCCTGCAGTACTAATTGACGCTCCAGCTACTATGACATTTTCACGCCCTATCATCTCGTCACCGCTCGCAGACTCTTGCAACCACCACCCTGCTACACAGCGGATCGTGCCAAGACGGAACACATCATTTCCCCAATCGCGTCCCCTTAGACCATTCCCAACCATCTCCCATACTCTGCATCCTCCCAACGGGAAGAAACCTCCCGTCAAAATCATTGAGCCTCCACAAAATTACAAAGGCACATTCCTCCTCGACCTTACGCAAGCAGAGTTTAGCAGACAGGAGTGACCATGCTACTTTCGCCCATATACCCGCTTGGTACGATCCACGCCAGCCGCAGCCTATGTAACAACCATCCGGTTTCATGACCAAAATCACTGTTCTATTACCCACACGCATTACCATCCCCTGTTGTTGTATAGCCCTTGCTCGCGGACCAGTCTATTTTCAACTTTATATCTTAATTTTACACCTCACTTATCCTCTTCATATTCTTCCATCCACGGACTTTTGAGCTTGTAGTTTATACACCTGAAGAATGGTTGTTTACATAATACAGTGTCGGGCAGAGTTTCATACATAACTGAAGTCATGGTGACGTGGTTGAGTATTAGCCTGCATATGCATGGCCGAGAACGCCAGATGATCGTCAAACTTTGTTCCATACACTTATGTAGGGTATACGTTGGAACACTGATATTCATGGCTTGATCGCAGTTTGTAAGGGGTGGTCAGTAGGCTGTAAGCGATCCTCAACTGAGAGGTAAGCCATCAAGACTCATACATGGGGGGGACAAGTCGGGGAAAACGAATAATAAAGTGCCTTCTGGCGACGATAGACGGTAATATTATATAACGAGCCGATCAATGGTAGAAACCCAACGCACGGAAAGATATCAATATTCTTGAATACCTTAAGTTGGAACACTTCCTCAAGAACAATGTCGTATTATGTTGATCAGACCGCCCACATGGTTCCATGAGCGCCTAGACAAGTATGTACAGTCCAGAGGGATTTTAAGCAGTGTTTAGGTGCCTCCCCTTGGACCGTGCATCCCGAATGTTGCACATGCCACCGAAGCTTGAGGTCGCCCGCCTGCCGCTGAACAATGCATATTACAAGGTATAATAGTTGACCTGTATTAGTACAGACCTACTTGTTCCATTTAGGAACCATGGCAGGTTAAAAATTCCAATCCTGATCCTGATCATATCTCATTAGCGTAGACAACAACGCCACAGGTGTACAGCAAACCATGCTCTAGCCGTAGCCTAACCCATGTACGAAATGTAGAACAGATTAGAGTCTCTTGCAGCTGCAGGTATAGGTGCTGATCGCCGTATGAATTGACCTCAGACAGAATGTGTTCATAGCAGGCCATCCCAGTGTATAGCTATTGGGTTGGATCAGGCCACTCGTTCAATGCCATGGCATAGATTTCTTAAGCATAGCAGCCTAAACCTCAGATGTCACGTCACAATTTCAAGTACCATGTGGATTATGCGGGTGAAGGACAGGAGGATTTGGCGATTGGCCCTTGGATGGTTGGCGGGACACCTTCAGTCTGAAAGGCACAAAGAGAGGTCGGAGATGTCCGATGTGCATATGTCTGATAGAAAGCTGTAGCCGTGAGGCACTGATTGGAGGAGATTTGGACCAAAAAATAAGAATAGTTGCGGAAAACAGGGGCAGTGTGCCTAATATGGAAAGGTAGAAAAGGGCGGAATCGGGTCAGGACCAAAGCAAGAGTCTTGCCGTGGCTTGTCTGCCAAACACCATTCACTGAGGCTTCCCCCGCGCCTTTCTTTACGACCTCTCGACGAACCACGATTTGACGACGACGACTGTTTGAACCCTTTATTGTTTCCTTTACATCGTCTTTGTTCAGCTTGCCATTCATCCCTCTCATCTGTCGTTCTCACTTCCTGAAGTCTACTCAACTCCTTATCCTTCGATACTCTTATTCACACTCATCCTGACCTTTCTGAGGTATTTCAGGATCTATCTGTTATTAGCTTGCCGGCTTACTTACTGGAGCAGAAATGGACAACTGGAGGGTAGCAGTTCTTGGCGATGGTGGTGTGGGGAAAACTGCGTTGGCTGTGCAGGTAAGTGGTATCGTATTCTCCCTATAATTCCAGAGGAATAACCCCCATAAAGTTTACCCTTAATTGTTTTGTTGGTAAGCCTTGGATATCCTTTTTCGCACCACATGATACACTGGTCCCTTACGACGTTTCCAGAGGTTTGTTCTAAACTGGCGAACAAGTTCTGGGCCACTCATTCCGACTTTTACTACTCAGACATATGACCCTACGATAGAAGATGCATATCGGAAGCAGCTGGTAGTTGACAATCGAATGTGCTTTGTGGAAGTTATTGATACTGCCGGCCAGGGTTAGTATTCTATTCATTTGCGTTCCCACTCCTCAGCCTTATCACTGCGGCTTTCAGAGGAATACGCTACGTTACGAGACCAATGGGTCAGGTAGGTCTTTTGGTGACTCATGTCGACGTCACAGTTCTCAACGATGCTGTGCAGAGAGGGTCAGGGTTTCATCCTTGTATATTCAATTGCCTCCAGATCAACTTTCGATCGCCTCGAAACATTCCGCCAGTCGATGCGACGAGTTAAAAGAGGAGACCCAATTTTTATGCTGGTCGGCAATAAATGCGACAAGACTTACGAACGCGAGGTTTCGAAAGATGAGGGGGCTGCGCTTGCACGGCAATTCGGCTGCGAATTCATCGAAACCTCTGCCAAAACAGCCCAGAACGTCGAGCGCCTATTCACCAATCTTGTTCGCGCGCTACGACAAACACGAAATATAGAGCCAGGTGTACCAGGTCCTGTAAAACCGCACGAAGGGAGGAAGAAGAAGTGTATTATCATGTAGGGGACTCTTTCTGGGATCAGCCAGTTTTTTAGATTCCTTTCTTTTACCTCTTTTGATGATACCATTATGTCCTGTTCTCTCAGCCTGTTTCTCTAGTGTTGGCCTTGCTACCACTCCTCCCTCTTCCTTCATTCCCCTTGCCTGCTCACGATGTAGCCGTTGCCCACGATGTAGCTAGGAATCTCTGATGTACTCTGGATGGATGGAGATGTTTTGATGTTTATCTCCATCTCTGTTTGATATGGTGGGATGAATCATGTCGGGGTGCCATGTCAGTAACGTGCACAGGCTGCAAGGACATGTCCGCATGTACATGAGCATCTTGTCACGACGACGTCTCCCACATGATGAATATTTAATTATTTAAGTGCTTACAGAAATGTGTGAGCCCAGCTCTTCCTACACTCCTTCGTCCCCAACGGATCAGCTTATGGCTCGTATAGATTCCTGGGCCACTTTCGATTGTGAACATCCAGACTTTGTTGTCAGATCTGTACTGGACAATGTTAGTTTCAAGGTGAACCGTACCTCAATGTGTAATAGCAGAGTTTTTCGTACGTTTTCCGTTGTAAGATTCAGCCGTTGAGAACATTCAACTGATGTGCATTTTTAGACGACATGTTTTCGATTGGGCAAATGACCAACCAAGACGAGATGGTAGACATTCACGAGACGTCAGCGGTCCTTATCGTACTCCTCCGACTTCTGCATTACCCGCCTACGCTCCCCGAACCCCTGCCAGTAGACAAGGATCTAACTCAGGAGCAGTTGATGCTCAATTACAAGTTACCCAAGAAACTGTATGACCCTGCAACAGTGATCCCTCTGCCACTTCTACAAACCTTGCTCTATGGCTTGGTGGACAAATATTCTATCTCTGATACTGTCACTGAGTCTTTGAATGGGCATCTACTGGCCCATGCACATGTTTTCCCATTATCAGTATATGGTTTCGCCGCTGAGCACGGGTTAAGTGACGTTGCTTCCGCAGCAAGTCAATATCTACAGCCCCTAGCATCATATCCGACAGTCGAAGCCAAAGCCATACCCGATGTTGTTGCCTACCATAAGGTTGTGCGTTTGCAGGCTTTACGTGTAAAGGCGCTACGGGAAATTGTGCTGGGTGAAGATATCTTCCCTCACGGTGAGCATGTTACCCTGGAATAGTGGGAACCAAGTTTTCATTCTTGGTGAAGGATACGGAACATGTTCATACCATCTACGAGAGACACCTAGTCTCTGGCATACAAAGCGTCAAGCGCTTGCATCGGCGATAGAGACAGGTTCGCACTCTTCACACAGAGTATGATGGTTCTAATTCCTCACTTAGACACAGATATATCAGGCGAGATGGACACGGTGATAGAGGCTTTGCCCCCCAACTGCAAAACGTGTCGAAAAGCTTGCACAGCTGCTGTCCAGATGCTTGCTGTGAGTCTATTTCATCCTGCATACGTTAACTAAAATACAGCCTTATTTTATGGTCGAAAGTATAAGAGTCAAAGGATTATAAAACGAATTGACCAGCTTCCTGAAGAGAGCTGACAATCCTGTCAAGATAAAGATCTGTCTGACAACTGTAATATTATTAATGATCTAAGTATTATGCCAGAATAGCGTTCTTAAATCCTTCCAATTTTCTGAGTCACGATACAGATACACCATGGAATTGAACATGCCAGGTTGAATAGTCTCGCCACGATGCCGGAACAACCACATCACTGCACCCCAGGAGAGTGCGGCGAAGACCGTGAAGTAGCTAGAGTGAGGGGGCAGAGGTTTCACAACAGAACCAGCCGACAAAGGTTGGGGGGAGGTAGAAGTTGGAAGTCCCGCTCGTGGGAGAATAGACGCAACGACGCGTGATACAACATAGAGAACGATCTATGCAGGTGTAAAGTAAATAGGTGCCATTGATGATTCGTGACGTGCGAACCTGCTCATTGACTGCATTCCGATCTCCAAAAACAACATATCCTCCCAAAAGGCCAGCAATGAATGTATCGCTACTCTTTTCTTTGCCGCCGTTTGCTATTTTCTGAATCAAAAGAAAAGTTTTGTACAATGCCACAAACTTGGCAAGGTTGAGGGCATGCTGTTTTGTCGCGCGATAAATATTCCGTAGACGAGTTTGCCAACTATTATGAGTCGTCTTAGTACATCATAGGGGACTACAGATCAACTGCCAGAGTACTTCACTCACTCTCCGCGACCAAATAGAATGGACATCACCACTGCATGGGGGAACCTAACCTTGACGCCATAGACGATGCCATTCCTAGCGCCCTTCAAGATGGCCAAGTAATCGTGATATGCAGGGTTAATGAGAATCTGGTGGATAGCATCCATGGCCGTACAAGTCAAGGTCAGTGACAAAGGGGGATGTGCATTGGATGGTATTTTGATAATCACATGTGTATTGGACCTAGTGTTCAAGTCTCCGAACCGACATTGAGGAGTTGATTCCAGGTAATCAGCGCATTATTGCCCATGTAACTCTATACCGCTCCAATTGCAGCATTCTGTGCACTCAAACATCACTGTGTTAAGAGGTTCCGCCTGAGAGGAGCTGAGAGGAGAAGGGTTGACCAACCCAGCTGCTGCCACACAAGTCAATACATATATTGCGATCGTATTCTTACTACTACTATGTCCTCCAAAGCGAAATCCAAACAGCAAGAGGCTCTGCAATTCCTCGATGACCTTGACTCGTTTACCCCGCCACCTGTAACTGAAGTATCCACTACAACGACCAAACCCGCAGGACAATCGGTAGCAGGTAACACTGAAGGAGAAGCAGAAGTCCTTGCTTTTCTTGATGAGATTACGCAAAAGAGCACAGAACCCACACGTCCATCATCCACTCATCTTGAACGACCTCTCTCGCGGTCCGGAACACCAACGCTTAGAAAGAGTACTGAAAGAGTAAGGTTGGGTGGGGGATCAGTATCACCTCAAGTTCCATCGTCCACGTCGTCCCTCTCTAGAGCGGCGTCACAGGCAGATTCATCGGTTATCCCTAGTGGAGTAGTTGGCTCCTGGGGGTGGGGATCCGTTTGGTCGACTGCTTCAGCCGCCATCCAACAGGCAAAGACGGTTGTGGACGAGCAAGTGAAAGCTCTTCCCAAGAACGAGCAGGCGCGAAAATGGGGTGAAGGTGTTATCGAGTATGCCAAGGCGGCTCAACTGGATAAACTTGGTTTGTTCGATTGGTCATTGCGGGTGTCGCTGTACTGACTATTCGGCTCTATGTAGGACAAGACTTTAAGCGTGTCGGGTTGTCTACTCTAACGGATATATTGAATGTCGTGGCCCCTCCAATATCTGAGCATGAAGTCATTCAAGTATGGTTGAGCCATGAAATGCAAGGTTATGATGGCGTTGAATCTTTAGTCTACCGCGCACTTTCGAGAGTAAGTGTTCTTGTGGCCCTCTCTACGTCGGCTAATATCACTTCCAGATCATGGAACAGGTTGAAGGTGGTGATCTCGTGGTCAACAGAGGTGACGAGTCAAGACCAAAGTCCACTGGAACAGAGAGGGATTTTAATGCCATCGAAGGTTATGACCCTGCATATAAACTTGCCCAGGTATGGGCAGATATCTTTGGCCATCACGTTGTAACATTGTACTCACTGACATTATAGGCAGACATCGATGAGCTCATCAAGAACAATCCCAAAGTGACTGATCCAAAGACGTCTACCACTCAAACTCCAACAACTTATTCACATGTTTTTCTGCGTGTACAGCCTTTCCTAACGCCGTACCACTCCAGTCCATCAACGGGAGATTCAACAGAGGTCATCACCGTACAGAAACGCCACCTTCAATTCCTTCTTTATCTATCTGATCCCGCACATCATTTAACACACACAACGATCACCCAGGCCATTCCAGGAAATTGGCTGGATATTTGGGATGAATTCGAGTGGGTGGAGGATTTAGTAGCTGAAGCTTTGAGAGTCGGCGTTGAAGTTATCGGGCAGGAATATCTCGTTGCGAGGATGGGGTGGGGTGTACAAGGGAAGACAGAAGAAACGAGCGATAACGAGAACAAGGATACTGGAAGTACTGTGGTGGATGAGAAAGGGACGCAGGCAGGGGGCTCATGACTATTTGTATGATTTAATACCTAGCTTTCACGTGACGATTGAATATGACAAGAATGAATTTCGTTGTACCCCACCCGTCACACACACATACATAGTGATTGCCCATTGTCATTTTTTGGGCTCCTCAGGCTTGACTGGAGGTAGATGTTTAAGTTCGTCTGGTTTACGAGGTGCGGTTCCGTCTCCAACTTGTTCCCAGGGAGAGAGGGATTCGAAATTACTGTCAACAAAAATTTAGATACGCAGGTGCAAGGAAGTCAAATGGCGTACCGAAAGGCTTGAGTCAACTGCAATGGTTCATAAACAACCCGTTTACGTTCTTCGTCGTAACGGAGTTCAGTATAGCCCTGGGAGTATCGTCAGTTTGGAAAGCAAACTGAGTTATTAAATAACAGAGACAGTCAATGGGAAATCTTTTCGTAATGGATGACCCTCAAACCCTGGGTATACTATTAAGCAACGAAATGGGGACGCGACATTTTCTTTTACCGTAGTCGGTCAATATCCGGCGACTGCAATAGAGTCAGGAATTATGCGATAGAGAAAAACCAGTAGAACACACAGGTCTGGGTGGTTGCTGAAGAAAATCCCAAAAAGATCCCAAGCTTCTCTCTCATACCTGCATCGCCACTTTCATTTCAGCTCCCCTTGATAGTCTGGAAGATGGAACACACCAATCTGCGCCCCGGAAAATATCGCAGGCACTAGGAACGTGATCGGCCTCACCAGCATAAGTTTTAACGCGAATCCTTCCTTGGTGCTTGATGCTGAGCAGATGATAGACCACCTCAAAACGTTTCTCCCGCTCCGGAAAGTCAACACCACTAATATCCATGGCAGCTTTAAATTGGCACTGAGAATGGTCGCGGAGGAATGTAAGGACAGGAATGACACCAGACGGCGCCGTGTACAGGGTCAGTTCGTCCTTGAGAACAGAGAATTGTTGAATGAACTTGGGAAGAGACTGGATAAGGTAGGAGCCGTAAGTATGAAGGGCTTTAGTAGCCTCCCCATATAGAGATACGGTAGGATTTGGTGAAGTTGGCTCATTGAAGGGCGATGTAGAGGCTACAAGGCGGTTTAAACATCATGCCACGATAGGTGTTGTTAGCTTACCTCTAGGTTGGGAAGATGAATGTATATATCTACCAACAGCTACAATGGAGGAAAAAGTTGGCCGTAGAGTAGTGTTTCTCAGAATGCTGGCCGCCCGCATCCCAATGCGAAACGCCATGGTCAATAATTATTTTGGTGAGACGCTGTAGGGACTTGAGCAAGTGACAGGACAATATTCGGAATTTGCCGCGCCGTGATAACTTTGAGAATACTTCGCTGAAACGTCAAGTAATGGCTGCTGCGTCCTCACAATCCGAAATATTTGACTCTTTGCCGTACTACGACGACGATATTCAGAAATACCCCTCTCTGAAACTGAAGGTTGAACAAGAACTTGCTCGTCAGCCGAAACCTCCTACCACTCTCCATCCTCGTGTTCCGCCTCCCTTTGAACTCTTTTCTGTTCGTGGGCCCCATTCTTGATTCTCGTTTATGCACAGGGGGTTGATTTTACCGTATTAGAAAAACCCCTTACTACGTAGTGAACTTGAACGGGTAGAGTCTCATCAACAATTCCCTCCTTTGGATACGCTGCGATACCAACTGCCAGCGCCCACATCTTCTCCAGGAACAGACGAGGAGTGGCAGGCCTCATTGAAGAATGCCCAAGCACAGTTAGAACACCAAAAAATACGGTTAGTCTCGCCGTCTCTGATTTATTATTTACTTGCTCAGGCAGTCTTACAGTCTCACTAACCTTACGTTGTTGCAAAATTATGGCTCTAACGCATGGAGAATACATAACTATCTTTTAGAAGCAACGGCGAAGCAGACTGAAAAGGCGTTGGATGACCTAAAGCAACTGACAGTCGAAGTCAACCGAGAACGTAAAAACCAACAGGTTCGTGTTTCAAGAAGTGCTTGTAGAGACCGCAGTCTTATCTGAGATGTGACCAGGACCGCCTCGGAAAACAGTTGACTTCGCTGGAAACACGATGGACGGAGCTCATATCAAGTGTTTTGCAGATTGAAATGGCCAATGTCGCGTTAGATGCGGAGATCGAGCAGCTCAACAAACGTGAGGTGGAATTAGCAGAATTGTGATTAAATAGTGTTTAAATAATATGGAGTTTGGCCGGCCATCCGGCGCCTGATTTGGAAGTTCGGCAGGCACCTGCCACCGGCTCCGTAAAGAAAGCATTGGCCTGAGTGAGAAACTTCGTATTCCTCTTCCTGTAGCTGGCGGCATAAATCCCCAGGTGGGTCTGTTCTTGCGTCCTTGTACGAAGGGATGTCTGAACACAGTCTTGCTTGTTTCTTCTTTGTTTCTGGTCACCAGCCCATTCACGGGGAGACGAAAAACTCAGACAGGCGTCCTGCGACGCGTCTATGGCCAACACCGACAAGGAACATACTGTGTCACCCCAATTGTCTGGAAGGGAGGGGAACGAGACGGCTGCGGAGCCTTTGAATCCAGTAGAGGAGGCGTCGCAGGCGGTGAAGGGCGAGGACGACGCAAGCAGGAGTGTCGTGTCGGCCGAGGTTGAGAAGAATTCTTCCACAGTCTCCAGCGATGTCAAAGCCACTTCCAGTACTTCTCGGCCTTCGTTGGTACAGCTAGGGACGACCTCAATTCAGCCTTCTGCTGCAGCTCAGCCTAAACGATTCAGTGCAGTCAATATAAATAAGAAATTCCTCGAGAAGAATTCATCTGCATCATCGTCCCCTACAGCCCAACCTGCGATCAAGACTGGAGGACCAGCTCGTGAGCAGGCTCAATCAACGTAGTTCCACCTTTTTCACTAACATATACCCAAGTGGCGCGCCCCCAAGCCCAGCCCACACCCTCCCATTCGCGTTTGGTTACCGCTAAGCTAACTTCGACCTCCCCTGCATCGCCCGCCAGTGGCGCAGGTTGGTCACGCCCTTCTTCCGCCGCCCCATCAACCGCGGCTGGAACCCACTCGCCCAATAACAACTCGCCTCCTCTTCCTGCCACTTCATTAGGTACATCCACTGTAGGAGCTCCACAGCCACCACATAGTAGTAAAGTGATCCAACCGCAACCACGAGCCGCATCTATTCAGTCAGGGGCGTCACAGAAGGATAGTAGCGGATCTGCAGCTACTAAACCGGTGTGGGGGAATATCAAGCCGACCGCAGCGCCCAAACAATCTAATGTCCGAACTGACTTTCCTACTGCCGCAGAAGTTGCGCATGGTATGTCTCCTAGCCATGTGTCTTTAAAAAAACGAAATTTACACATAGACAGGTGTCTCATCCCTCCGGACAGCTAAACTTAACGACTCTCGAGAAGCTGCTGAGTCTGCCGCTGCAAGTAAACAGGCCCGGATGGAAGAGGCTGACACATTCCGAGGAGTGCACTTAGATCCCAACGCTCACCACTGGGACGAGGTATGGTGTTGTCGATAATCAAATGATCTGGCTTTCATTTTTACTCGCTCTCAGATGGAAGAAGATGACGACAATTTTCTCGATGGTGTAATCGAATTTGGCGATGGCCGGCAGTATAAGATCGAAACTGCGGACGAACTTCCTCCAGATTTGGATTTAATAAAGTCACCAGAAGCACTCCAAACTCTGGTGTTGAGACTTGATGAGACCATACCGGTGAAGGAGCCTCCAGTAAGTAAAGAGGAAAGATTCGCAGACGATTTCGATCGCAGTTGGCCTCGATCAAAGACTTCCCCCTCATCCTCACGAGATGTTCCTCTTCCTTCAAGTAACCCAGGATCAGCCCACGTTCCATCATCTCCTACCGTAGCTCAAGATTTGCATTCACAACAGGAAGCTTCCCGGGTTCTCTTTAATGAGCGCTCGAATCGACTAGAACCATACAACAACGCACAACGCACCGGACCTGGACAGCATATGTCAAAGAGAGGCAGCTGGCAAGAGTCCACTTCTCCCACAGAACTAAGAAGTGCCCGTGATGTTTCTACAGCACCTCAACCTCACAGCATACAGCTTTTGCAAAAAGCTGGGAATGTTGAACCTCAGTCTCGTTTTAGGCGATTTAGCGGTGCCAGTACTGGCAATGGTGGTGGTACCGGTGGGTACAACCGTGATAGGGATCAGGTACTAAGACGGGACGGGCCACCACCGAGCCCACGTCTGCCTAAAGACAATTTTGTTCCTCTTGGGAGAGACAAGGAACCTCAAGGTGAAACTGGGAGACCTAGTAGACGTTCAGAAATGGGTCCACCTCCACTACCAGCGCATACGATACGTGGTTCATCGAGAGATGGTGGTCGTCAACTGCCGCCACACCTATCTCAGCTATCAGGTGCGGCAGTCCCGCCACAGCGCAAGGCCTCAAGGGACGGACGATTTGGACCCAGCACGTCCGGAGAGACCACCATTCCGAATTCTTCCCGCCTACCTTCCCAGTCACCTGTTCTGTCTCAACCCTCGATCTCTCCATCAGTTCCTCCAATGCCTTTGCCGCAACTTAGTGCACCTGAGCTGGACGAGGCTCGCAAAGATGTCATGCAAAGCGCTGCTGCCCGAGCGAAGCAAAGGCGACAACAGGAAGAAGAGGAAAGGGAAAAGGAAAAGGAACGTGCGCGACGGAAAGCTGCTGAACTAGAAGAGCGGATAAAAGTCGCTGAAGCGGATAAGGTTAGGGTAAATCAGCTGGAGGTGGAACAACTTGCCAAAAACCAGGTGTGTTTTTCGTATAAGTATTGTTTTGTATTTCCTAATTACGTGAGCAGGAAGAGCAGGAGGTCATTGCAGTCATTGAGGAAGCCATCAACAATGTACAGCTGGTAAAAGATGTGTTTGAGCCGCAATCACAACCAGTGGCGCAGACGACCATTCGGAGACTTCCATCACTAAAAGGTCCGATACCGGATTCCTTCAAAACTGAAAACCCCAAAAAACAAATTTCCATTGCTCCTGCCACTGGCAGCTCTCCACCCCTGTCAGCACTTTCACCTGTAGCACAAACAGTATCTTGGAGAGCAAAAGCCACCCCCCTTCCTCTCTCCCCGCTACCTCAATCTGAACCTTCCGTCACATCCTTTGTTACTCCCATACGCTCCGCACTCAGCAACGTAGATTCACTTGCCGACGGACGAGATGAGGAACTTGAAGTTGTTGATTTCTCCGATATGGGCAAATTTATGGGTGTTCCTGAGGATTCACAAGCCAACCAGCTCGCAGAGCTGCCCCATTTCACTTTAAAATTGCCACACTCTCGGCCGGTTGCCAGCGATTTCTTTGATGAACTTCACACAGAACCTGGTGTAACACTGGCTGAGGACCCACGGAAGCAAAAAGCTCTGGATGGTGGGAGCGAATGGGCCGCAGTTTCGCCAAGGGAGGAAAGGGTCGAGCTCAACGCACTACCAGCGAGAGATCAGTCACGTAGCGAAATCAACTCAGACGTGTCTCCTCCCACTGATCAGGCTCCGGTGACTCTCACAAAACCCGCTTTTTCAGATCACCATGCGCAGACAATAGTGCTACCAGCTCAGTCCTCTGCATCACGTACTTCTCGAAATCAATCTTTCTATAAAGAAGCAGCGATGTCTGCATTGGATGATGCGATGTCTCGTATCAAAGGAGCTTTAGATGGGATGCAGATGGGAGATTCTACTAAAGAGACATCTTCCTTGCCAGCATCAGACTTGGATGTTTCTGTACCCAAGATTAGTCCGTCAGCCCTGTCGGGCAGATCAAACTCACAAAAAGACAGGTGGATCCCGCCAGCACTCAGAGTACGAAACTTCGACTATGAGCCCCGTGAAGTATTCCACGTCACTTGCTCTGAACCTCCGCATTCTCCGAAACCGGCCTGGAACGCCTTTGTTGTTCGACTTCCCTCCATATCATATGCTCTGGAGGCTATCAACAAAAAGCAGTTACAGTCTGCATCCAAACCCGTGTTTCAAGTGCGAATGGATATTCTCTCCTTTGAACCTCCTGTCGATGGCATGAAACCGCGAGACCTGTCTGTTAATGACGTCCTGTTTCGTAAGCCATTCGGAGGATACCGAGGGAAGTCAAAATATCGTGTTTACCTACCAAGGTTTAGACTAGCACCGAGAGTCAACATTTCTTCTCATGCTCTTCCTCAGAAAGCAAACAGTGTTGGTGCATTTGGACGATCAGTCGCTGCAGACGGAGTGGCAACATGGCGTAAGCCAGCCCCGACCAAGCCGGACACTGGTGACACTGCCAATGCTGAATCAGGACTCACCACCACAAGCCGTTCTCCTCCTCCTGATACCCCGACTTTACCTTTAAATTCTAGTGCACCCTCAATCCCCGCATCAATGCCAGAGCCACTAACATCAGTCAAGCCGGACGGGGCAAATTCGGCGCGATCGAGAGTGCCAAAGATGCCTGCTGGTTCAGCTGTTGCGTTTTATCGAGATTCTCGTATAGATGCCGTTCAGGAGGATCCAAAACCCTCCGTGAACTTCATTGTTGGTAGTGAGTTAGACTCTCGGCAACCATCACAAGTCTCAACTCCAAGCAAGCCTCAACCTAATATCGCCATTACAGCCCCCATCCCCCCATTGTTTAATCTTGACCCAGTACACGACATCCTCCATTCTCCACTGGTCAACGGGGCCAACGGGGCTTCGATGAAGGAGCCCGTCTCATCCTTGGTACCTAGCATAGTGGAGTGTAAAAGTTACGATGAGTTTGTGAGTTGTCAACCAGACTCTAACCCTGCTCTCCATTTACTCCTTTTTATAAAGCCTGATAGAGCTCCTGTGACCCCCCCGACAGTACATCATAATTCGCCGTGGGTAAGAACCCATCTCACGAAGGAATCCCCTGCACGTGCTCCCGATCCAGAACATTTGAAAGCGGTTTGGTCTCAGACCTCAAATAGAGCCGGGTCTCATGGCGTCAATTCCTTAGAAGGCATCGGAGATGATCTCACTGCGCTACCATTCACTCTGCAGGACGTAAAATCAGAAGATGGGGAAACGCCGCCACCATCTGTATCGGCTGTACCATCGCGAATGTCTCTTCACGATGTTACCAGAGCATTCCAACAAGTACCATCATCCTCATCAAATCCAACACCCTCGCACAGAACACCCCCCCTGGTAGCACCACCAGCTCGGCCACCAAATTATAACTATGGGCTTCCACCGCCTCCTGGCTCTTTGCGATCAGGTTACCCATACCCATCACCAATAATGAGCCCTAACTCTGGTCTCATGTATCCCCCAATGTTACCGGCAAGCCCCGCTCCTGGTAGAATGTCAGTCAATGGACATGCACCCGTCTTCAGTCAACACATGTGGGTACCTATACCAGCAGGTTCGACCCCCCAAAGCCACGCTAACCTGATGCGCCCCATTGCATCACCGTATCCCGCCCAGATGATGCCTTACTCTCCTGGTCCACAACCTATATATGGTCCACAACCACCGTCTAATATGCAGAATGCTCAACAACAAAATGGTGTACAGGCCAACCGAGACCGCAATATGTCCATGATGAGTCCAGTCTTAACCCATGCGGGACCTGCAATGTATGGGAGCCCAGTACTCATGCACGCAATGCAAGTGCCCACAAACCACGCCTACATGATGCCGGTCAACCGTAATCAGGCGCGCAATGACAATGGACAAGTACCAATACAGAATTCACAGCAACAACCCAACGTCCATCAACCACATCCTGGTTATAATCCCGTTCCGTCGTCGTCATTCGGACGACCGTGGTGAAATGTTTCCTCTGTTAATACGTAACTTACTTCCATTCGTTGTCAAATATATTCATTTTGAACATTTTATTGCTTTAAGATTAGTGACTAAGGGTAATGATATATTTGGGTTAACAACTGGTGTAGAAAGAAAATTCTAAGGTCTAGTCGGCAAGTCGGGAAGCACGCTCTGCAGCCTCATCAAGGCTGTCAAACGCTTCTATGTGCAGCCCTGATTGTCGAATCATTCTAGAAAGTGATTTGTAAATGGGGCTTAATATAGGAGCAGAATTAGGACAAACTCTTTGGCTTCTTGCTCTTTTGTTCCCTTCAGTCTGACCACTAAAGGTACAGTAAGATTAAGCTCTTTGGTAGCTTTAATGACACCTTCTGCGATGTAATCGCAGCGCATAATACCTTTACGGAAAAAATGAGAAAATGATTTTCGTACAACAAGTAACGAACCTCCAAAGATGTTGATGAAAATACTCTTCACTTTAGAGTCCTCGAGCAGAATTTCAAAGGCTTCCTTGACAGTTTCGGGGGTAGCACCTCTGTGAATAGAATAAGTGACAGAACAAAAGAAACAAAAATGTTGTACCCTCCAACATCCAAGAAGTTGGCTGGTTGGCCACCATGAAGTGATAAGACGTCCATGGTGGCCATGGCGAGACCAGCACCATTAACTAAACACCCGACAGAGCCGTCCAGTTTAATGAAATTAAGGTTGGCTTTTTGGGCTCGAACTTCCGATGGTTCCTCCTGAGAAATATCTCTCAGAGCAAAAATATCCTTCTGACGAAATTCAGCATTGTCATCGAACCCAAACTTGGCATCCATGCTGTGGTTTTATAAAGTGTTGAGTATGGAAGTACTTGTTAAATGGAATAGGCACAGACCATAGGACGTCTCCGTCGGTGGTTAAAGCCATAGGATTTATTTCGATCTGTGTAGCGTCCTTCTCCTTGAATATTCTGTATAGGTTAATGAATATATCTGCTGCGTCGGACTGAGTCTTCTTGTCTTTGAAGCCTAATTTTTGAGCTATGCCAATAGCTTCAGTCGTTGAAAGACCGTTGGTAAAATCAATTGGTGTAGTGATGATAGCAGTAGGGTCCTTTGCAGCTACTTCCTCTATGTTCATGCCGCCCTGCGCGGACGCGACTAAAACGACACCTTGCGAAGCACGATCGTTAAGAACTGCTACATAGTATTCGTGAGCTGGATCACGGCGTTCTGCGATCATGACCTATTATTCTCTGAGTTGGGCTAACGGGCGTCTGTATTGCTTGGACTAACGGCATTGCATACACGACCTTGGGCACCGGTTTGTTTTGTAATGAGGGAAGAACCAATCATCTTGCCAGCAAACTCCTCAGCTTGAGCTGGGCTGTCTCGGGCTGTCAAACGGAAACATGAAAACATGAAAAATGGGCAATACCTATCAACCATGTGAACACCTCCTTGAAACCCATTGTCAAAAATTCCCTTCCCTCTTCCTCCAGCAAGAACTTGTGCTTTGATGACAAGTCGGTTATGGCCTGTAAGGACATGAGACTTCCAGTTCACCTAGAAATGGTAGAGAGCGTACCAAACGCTTTCGCGACGGTGGATGCTTCTTCCGGAGATTTTGCGGCAAGACTTTTGGGTGTTGGGATACCATACTTTTGAAACCAAATTAGTGGGTTGATAAAGGGGTGAACACATTACGCACAGAGTTGAGAAGTGACATAGACTGGTATTCATGTATGGAAAGGAAACGCCTCTGACCTGCAGATGCAGCCTACATCAATTGTGAGCGGCGTATGGTAGACCGCAGAAAATTGAAACTTGCACGGGCTAGAGAGCCAGCTTTCTGAAGTGAAGAAAGCATTTCGAATGATGAGGTGGCGGAGGCTCTTGCTCGGAGAAAACGGGATATAGATTAGTCAGCACAAGCTGCTGATAAAAGTCGCGTTGAAGCGAACAGGTTTTTCTTTAGAGCGACGACGACGGTTGACGACGTTTCCAACACCTTCCTGTCTCTCGCCCCGCCATTCCACCAGTTTGGCTCGGGTAAAGCTCTCATAGACTGAAATGCTCGCCTTGAGTTCGGACGCCTTATTTTCTCGTGGGTATGTCCGAAATTAGGCAGATGAACATGTTCCTCTGTATGTCAGTGGCCAAGTCATTTTCCAATATTTCTTGTGATCTGGCTTGACACGCCCGAAGATATCGATCTCCAAATCATCAACGTTGGAGCTGCCTGCAGTTGGCCTCGTTGAAGCCGCGTTGTATTTCTCAGCTGTACTTAAAACCACTATTATGATTTTCAAATATATAATCCATTGCTTCGTCCTCACCGCCACTCAACTTTTCATGCACGCTGAAAGCCCTGCCTCCTCAGCGTCGATGTCCCATAGTAGCAGTAACAATGTTCAGACGAGGGGTTCGGATTCTGAGACCGTCGCCCCGCTGGCTAGCTTACTCCATGTCTCAAAGATCATTTTGCTTCAGGCAGTCGATCTTCTTGACAACTATCTCATTTCAGACGACCAGCTCACAGTGAGTTCCAAATTTCTTCCCGGTTCTACTATCGGTACATACAGTTTTTTATTCTTCAGTGATTTCTGTTGATGTACTCGTTATGTATATGCCAGGGAAACACTTGCGCCATGCTCGCGACCATTTTGTTCTCCTAATGGACTGCATATCGTCTTCACCGCCTCATGTTCTATCTTACGATACGAGATGTCGGAACACCCCCATGGAAGGCAATCGGTCCGCCGCTCGAGCAGCTCTGATGGAAGCGATAGGTCAGCTTGAAGCGCGTGTCCCATTAGCCCAAATGAACACCCCTATAACGCTTCATGCCGTAACCCCTGATCTACAGGAATTTCAGACAACCTTCGGGCGAGAAGCAAGTTATGTTCTACTTTGTCGAATTGATATTAACTTTCAGAACAGCTTTGGTTTGCTGGCCTTCACTGTGTCCACCACTGGTCAATGGTAGTTACCTTTATCCAATATGACTGTTGAATACTGACGATGAAGCCTTGAGGTCCGCGTGATTGCTGGAGAGCTGGTGAGAGCTTTTCGAAACGAATAATCAAAAGCTATGATAACGAGGACCCGTATATAGAAAATTCAACTCACTGACGACTTTGGTTTCGCGCCGTCAACTCTTGTCTATCAAGGTAAGTCATCTAGGTAATATTGAAAGAATCAATATCGACCCACTCACAGATCGATTGGCACCGCTTGGAAAGGCAAAAATTTGAGGTGGAATTGACGTTGCAGCTCCCATACGTGTAGCACATAGCCCGCGGCCCTGTTTGCAATTAGAGATAATTCGAATGGCCAGCTTCTAACTTCTGCAAGTTCCTACCCCACATTTCAGCACTTGTTTCCATGCAACGTGTTTGTCAAACAAACCCACGCTGCGATAGTGAACATCATCTTTAGTAACTTCTGGTTCATCATCAAACCGAAAGTCATAGAAAGTACATTTGACTTGTATCTGTCAGTGCTCTCGCATCCCAGAATACAGCCACGTTATGCGATCGTGCCCACAACAATCTTCATAGAAGATATGTCCGACAAAATGGTGCCCATCCAGGGCGAAAACCAAAAGAAGCGCGTCGTATGTCTCGTCTCCTGTGATCCAAGTTGACCATTGAACGGTACTCATAGTGTTATTTCTTTGACTCTGACATTGGAGGCTTTCATTATGGTCCTGGACATCCGTACGCGCCCATAAGTTTCTTCTGAATATCTATTTATATTTTTGCCATATAGAATGAAACCTACTCGAATACGCATGTGCCATTCGCTGGTCATGAATTATGGGTTGTACAAAAAGATGGAGATCTTCGTAAGTTGGCCTTCTCTCCCTTCAACGTATCATTCATACGTCCCTATAGAGAGCAAAACCGGCCACTAAGCGCGAGATGACCCAGTTCCACTCAGATGAATACATCGATTTCTTGAGCCGCATAACGCCAAGTAACATGAACTCTTTCCTGAAAGAGCAGCACAAATGTTCGTCATCACACCCCCTGTTTTTTACTAAGTACAACAATTGTTATGCAGATAATGTGGGCGATGACTGTCCTGTCTTCGATGGACTCTTTGATTATTGCTCGATATCAGCTGGCGGCTCCATGGGTGAGTACTCAAATCTCAGCCCTGTCGTTTAATTAAACTGCACTGCAGAGGGCGCCGCGAGGTTAAGTCGAGATAAATGTGATATTGCGGTCAATTGGGCGGGTGGCCTTCACCACGCGAAGAAGAGTGAGGCCAGCGGATTCTGCTACGTTAATGGTATGTATTCATACTTGCCCTATTGGCGATATTGACCCTAAGATGAAAGACATTGTTCTTGGAATTCTTGAACTCCTACGGTATGCTCATCCAGAATAGCTCAATAGCTTCATTGACGTCTTTGGGTCAGGTATCATAACAGAGTCCTGTACATTGATATTGATGTTCATCATGGTGATGGAGTTGAAGAGGCATTTTATACAACCGACCGAGTCATGACTGTGAGCTTTCACAAATATGGTGAATACTTTCCGGGAACTGGGGAACTTCGGGTAAAGCTCGCGTTTTTCATTGCTGGTAGTGTTGCTAACATCATCCAGGATGTTGGTGTTATGAAAGGGAAAAATTATGCATTGAATTTCCCTTTACGGGATGGCATATCTGATGAAAACTACAAATCGGTATTCGAACCAGTACGTTCTGCTTTTATAGACGTTCCAGGGTGAGCATTAACATCAGCCGTCTGCAGGTCATCCAACAGGTCATGGAGTCGTACGATCCATCCGCCATAGTTCTGCAGTGTGGAACGGATTCGCTATCCGGTGACAAGCTGGGATGTCTTAACTTATCTATGCGTGGTACGTTGACTTTTCATCGAACAGGGTTAGTTTCTTTTTAAAATTCAATAGGTCATGCAAATTGCGTAAAGTTTGTCAAGTCATTCAATAAACCTCTTCTTCTCCTTGGTGGTGGTGGTTATACGATGCGTAACGTAAGCCGCGCCTGGGCTTACGAAACTGGTCTTGCTGCTGGTGTTGAACTCGGACCAGGTAAAGAGTCCAACCCTCTACTCTACATACCAATTTTAGTGGCTCCTCAGAAATCCCCGTCAATGAATACTACGAGTACTTCGGCCCCGATTATGAGCTTGATGTAAAGTCGTCAAACACCGACGATTTGAACAGTCCCGCATATTTGGACCGTGTTAAACGTATCGTGATGGAGAATCTTAGGCATGTTGGGGGTCCACCAAGCGTCCAGATGTCAGGTGTGTAGGTTAATTAACTAGGAAATGTGGTGATACGATGCTGCGTACAGATATTCCATCATTACCCATTGACGACATCTTGGACGATCCAAATCGTAACGAAGACTTCGAATCCCTGGACAATCGTCGACCTCTGAGGCTCTTGGATTCACGACGACAGCCAGATGGAGAACTCTCAGACTCCGACGACGAAGGGGAAGGGGGTCGCAGAAATCACATGCGCCACCGGTCCCGCGATAGTGTGAACGGAGAGGGGACTAACCGTAAGTTCGGTATGGGGGTAGGAATCATGACATCCTCTGGATCGATTACCACACATGGCGCGGGTCCAAGTGGGCATACTACAGCGGCTCGTATCTTGTCCACTGCCCACTTGGATCCCTCAGACATAGAAGTTGATACACCCCCAACTGACACGCCACCCAATCCAGCAGAACCAGTAGAGCGTGCTTCTGAACTTTCACCTGAAAGTTCTGTAAAATTAGCAGTAGCAGAAAGTGAGGATATAGCTATAGACGAGCCTTCCAATGTATGATTTCTTGTATTGTGTCACTCGTGTTCAAGTTGTGTACTAACTGTACGTGTAGTCCCACGAAGTTCAATTGATCATGTGATTCGACACATTGTAATACTTATCTTGGTTGTTGCCTCCCAATATCGTCACTGAAATGTCGGGAACGATGACTATGCCTGCCACGCCGCCAACTAGACAACCCCCTTCACTAGCACCTGCTCGAATCAAGGAAATCGAAATCAATAGGCTTAAAGGTTCCCTTCAAGAACCACTCCTAACCTCTATTCTGCTCACACAGTTGTCACACTAGCGAAGCAGAAGCAGAGAGAAAAAGAAGATAAAGCCTCTTTATCATATTCAACGGTCAATGCGAATAACAAACGGCCGATAGAAGTCACTTCGGCTGTCTCCAACAGCCCCACCACAGCTAGCAGTTCCAACCCATTAAAGCGAGATTCTCGATTGGGAACATACTTCGAATATGACCTATCCAAAATGGTCAACTCCAAGGGCGGCTTTCTATTAGAGGACGGTAACGAGATCGACGAAGATGTTAGGCGGAAAGAGAAAGAAAGAGAAAGACAGCGCGCCAGGCAGAATATAGATCCTCGTGCGCCCTATACACTCTTGTTAGTGCATGCATCAAATGACGCATGACTTGAAAGCAATGCATCTCGACCCTGCTCTTAATCCCAAATGCAACGAGTGCCAATCTATGGACATTGACCAGATCTTCAAGAAGGTTTTTGGTTGCCTCGTCTGCAGGAAGTGCCAAAATGAGAAACCTGAGAAATATAGTTTGTTGACCAAGACGGAATGCAAGGAGGTATGTTCTCCGCGTATGCCCAGTGACTGACATGCCCATCTCAAAATATAGGACTACTTGCTCACAGATCGTACGTACATTATTTCTTGACGCCTACGTATAACGAATTCTTTCTAACGACACTAAAGCTGAGTTACGCGATGCGGAACTGTTACCTCACCTCCTCAAAGCAAATCCACATGCCTCCACTTACGCCAATATGATGCTCTATCTGCGCTACCAGGTAGAAGATTTTGCGTGGAAGAAATGGGGCTCTCCGGAGGCACTAGATGCAGAGTACGAGCGACGGACGGCTGAAAAGAAAAGGAAAAAGAACAAGAAATTTGAACAAGGGCTGAAAGAACTTCGGAGACGGACGAAAGAGGGCATTTGGCAGCGAAGAAAAGACGAGGAGCATAGACATGCGTTTGGAGAACTAGAGACTGGGCCGAATGGTGTTGGGAAGCAGGTTTGTCACACCTGTGGGTTTACCATTGATGTTGAGGTCATGTAACTCTATTTGCTCTATGCACCCAGCCATGTACACTATATGTATGACCCATTTTACGGCCGTAGTTGCCATGTATTAGTACGGACCCTTACTTGTTCCATTTCGGGACCGTGGCAGGTTAATCTATCTATCTATTACATAGGACATTATTCAACCGGGGGAAGTGTCTTTGTCGATCAAAGCCTTGTAAGAAACGAGGCCACCGACTATCAAGGTCATTAATTTTAGGCAAATTTCTGGGCTACTAGGTCTCTCACAGAACGGGTACAAAGTCACAGTTCCTAATGACTTCAACCGCCTATGCAGTTCCAGATTATCGTTCCCAAGGGCAGACCATGCCGTACGTTCAGTACCAGGTAGTACCTGCCTTCTTGGAGCCTCCGTATTTGGCAGGTATGACATAATCAAGTGACAGACTACATAGTTAGAGTTTTTAGACATCTGATTTTTAGTATTGCCGGACTACGGGCTCTATATAAACAAATTTAAGTCCTTCAAGATTATTCTAGCCGATTAGCTCCCCACCTAGTACTTCAAAGGTTGAACAGTGACGATCTCATGAAATCCGCTATGAGCGACTCTATAGATCAAGCAGAGCACGAACAGATATCAACCTCGCTCGAGGTGGAGCAATTGGATGTGAACCTTTTCCGTTCCAAGTCTCTGTGGCTACCTGTTCGTGCTCGTGGTGTATTTGGAGGGTGCGTTTTCCCTGAATGCATGCTTCTCTCTTTGAATTCCATTCTTAGGCAGGTCATAAGCCAAGCACTAGTCTCAGCCACAAACTGTGTTAATCCCTCTTACGGACTTCATGTAAGTAACCAAATTACTTCGAACTGTCTCCGCTGACGTTATGGACAACGGCAGTCGTTACACGTACGTTTACGTGGTTTTGGGATCATATATGTTGACCTAGTTTTACGTCCAAAGTGCTACTTCCTCCTCAGTGCTTCGTCTTCAACCCCAATAATTTATCATGTTGACCGCGTCCGCCAGGGGCGCACCTATGCGACACTGTCTGTCAGAGCTGTACAGAGTGGACGAACAATTTTTGTTCTAATGTGTTCCTTCCAAAAGCCCGAGCCATGGCAACCCTCTCATCAATGGTCTATGCCGAATGTCCCTAGCCCCGAAGACTGCGAGCTGGAAGAAACGCGATACATGAATTTCCTGGCACTGGATGAAGTATCATCTGGCATCAAAAAGATGTACCAAGAAGCACTCGTTGTACGTCTCTGACTTCCACTTGGTGCTTTCGCCGCTGATAACCTTAAGGAACGCTCGCGTAGTCCTATTGCTATAAAGCTCGCTAAAGAGCATGAGGTGACGGCCGATGGTGTTACGACCTATATGTATTGGATGCAAGCTCGAGATATACCCAAATACGATGCGCCATTTCAGAAGGTATACTTTTATTATAAATTTCCAATTGGATCTGACAAGCAATCCCCAGTGCATATTAAGCTATATATCCGACTTGCACTTGTAATGTCCAAACTACCACATTCCTCTCCCCGATTTAACATACTTATACTGTAAAGCATCTCAAGCGCACCCAAAATCATGGGACTCAAGAGATTTGGTAAGGGGTCAGACGCTGTGGGTATGACTGTGAGTCCATTTATTATTTAGAGGTCCACTGCGTATATTTATCTGCCCACGTCCCAGTCGACCCTCGACCATACCATCTATTTTTATCAGTAAGCCACACGTCTCTTTAGCACTAGACGACACAAACCAGTCATCCCTCAGTGATAACTTTGACTGTGGCGATTGGTTTCTACATGTGGTTCGTCACATTTACTTTGGTCGCCGCATGTATCTGAATCCATTTTAGATTGTTTCCCCCAGAACTGGATCCGGACGAGGAGTGGTGCATGGAACGGTGAGTGGCCGTCCCATACTAGTGACCGATGGACTGAATTTTCAGTAGATGTATACTCGGGATGGAATTCTAATAGCCGTTACATCGCAGGAAGGCGTAGTTCGAGCAAATGTTCGGGAAACACAGGCCGAAGCCAAACTGTGATTCCTGAAACCTCCGCATACCATCTTATCTAGCCATTAATATAACATCATCGAATGGATATCACATAGAGATCTAGCCAGTTATACAACCTAAAAGTAGTGGGCATGTGATAGGGATTGAATAGCGCCAGTAGGGTAGATTGATCCCTGAGTAGTCAACTGGTATCATATATGTTGGCTTAGTAAATTCAGTTATTTGGATGCTTAAGGGAATGGGACTTGTCAATATCCTGGTCCCACACAAAGGCCAACTCATCAAAGGCATGTCGGAGGCCACTCATGTCTGAAAATTTTGAGTTCCGTAGGCGATACAGAAGTGTGATAGACGAATGACCCCATTGATAAAATCTGAATAAGCGAAAGCCGAGCATAACGGAATGCAAAGTGTGTGTATAGAGGCGCAGCGTATATGGTGGACCGTAAGAAAAAACTAGTTCTTTCTACGGAATGAGGAACCTGGAAATTGGATATGAGCAAAGGTTGGTGAGAGGAAAGGTAAAAATATGTACCCTCCGTCAACCTCGCCTTTCCACCTGTAGGTTGGCATAAAACGCCGGAGCACGATCCACATAAAACCACGGTTTGTGCGTGCGAGAACACCGTCGATATGGCGAAGCATCCTGGGAAGTAGCATAAAATAAATCCGAATCAAGGGTAAAACGGGGCATACCAGAACATTTAACATCCATGAAATAAGAATTAGGCGATTGCACAAGACGCTTCAGCTTGTGCTGGTTTCTCTCGTACTCAGGTGAAGGGTTTAGGAGGTCAATGGCAAGAGTCTGGCATCGAAGAAGGAATGAGATGAGCAGCAATCTAGGTGGCATAAAAAGTGGTGAAACATACCATGGTGGCTTCGAGGACTGGAGGAACTGCGAGAGCGAATACCTGTTTTTTTTGCGCAGACCAGCGAGGGGCAACTTGTGTGGATACAACGAAAAACAAGGTTCAGATTATGGCCAGCGGGGTTTAAATATTAATGCCGGGTGCGGCACCGCCCCACTAATGACTCTACGTATGTGGTTGCAGTCGCCATTCAAGCCAGCGCTGTTGGCACTTCCAAGTGGCGAATTCATTGACATTCAGGTGGAGCTCAATGTCTAGTGGAAGATCACATATAATCCCGACGCCTTGCTGCATATTACTTTATGTAGAAGGTATTCGCACTGAAATCGGAATGCTCCACAAATAGCCTCGGTCTGGAAATGGCTCTTGAAGCTATTGTTTTTGCACTGACGGGTCTGATACACGCAACACAAAATCCGACCTGCCAAAGGAACTTTGTTCAGGGACAAAAGAGGAGGAGAAAACAAGGCAAGTGCGCGGTGATCTCTTTGAAAGTACAACCCTGTTGAGCGCGGACGTGTCACGACAGATGTGAGAGCGCAATGGGGAATAAACTGGGTTCTGGAATGGTTATGGCTATTGTTCATGAATCAGGAATACAAAGACCCTAGAAATTCCTCGAGGGGTATTCAGGGATACGGCGATCTCCGCACTAATCCACACCACGTGTCTAATTGTCCTTTGTTCCCTCATCGGAATTACCAAATTTTCTTTTGTCTGCCTCGCTACAGCTGTATGGCGAATGGAAGAATGTCCTTCTATAATTTTAACGCAGCTTCATTGTTACCTTTTGACACGTCTTCCTATAAAGGTCCTTGCCTTGCCTGGCCTTTCTTCTCTCATTGGACTTGGCCCTCTCTCTCCAGTCCACACTAATTCATACTTCTCTCTTTTCATCAGGTCGCTCTTTCCTTCCACGTCTCTAGGTGTGTACATCCACATCCATGGATACACCTAATCCTGACATTGTTCTAGATTCACGATCAATTCGTACCCACTGTATCAATTTTGCCTGCCTACATATCATTCAGCGTGTATCCAAACCGCTCCCAACTTCGCAGGTCGAATTCTTCTTCGCTCTCACCAATTTCGCACATACTTTTGTGTCCTTCGTGAAAGTCCCTCTTGATGTCACCATCTGCAATGGCCACTCTTACCTCTGCCAACCTTTCTGTTACTGTTGCGCACGCGATTTCCTTCCTTACTCGCCCATTAATCCCTTCTCACTCGGCTACCACGATTATCAAGCTGCAAATTATTCTCGAGGCAAACTTAACAGCTTTGTATGCTCCCAACTGGGCTGTTAAAGAACCCCTCCGAGGCTCCGGTCGCCGATGCCTTACCTTCTCCCCAGATTGCCTTCCACCACGACCCATTTACTCCGCGTGTGTCTCCACGCGTGTTCAGTGGTTTGAATGGATGGCTGCTCTGGGTAACCGGGAGTTTGACCTTTTTGTAGATCCCGGTTGCGTCTCCATTCGCTATGATCGCAAAAAATCACCCAATGCACAGTTTATCACGGTTTGGGTTGACGAGATCGCCTCGCCTCCCCCCATGAAACCGAAGTTCGAGATCATCGCACCTCAGCCTCAACCAAAGACTTTGGCACAACAACTCCTTGAAGATGATCGAGAAGACGACGATCAGCTGTTCTCCATGATCGCCCAAGAGATCGATACCCCCACCTGGGCTACACCCATTCACGCTCAATTTCCCACCCGATCATTCTCTCCTCTCTCTGTTATACATTCGCGATCTAGTTCTCGTTCGTCCAACTCCAGTTCGACCTTTTCCTCGTCAGGTGCATCATCCACCACCTCCTTATCAGCCTTCTCTGTTATAGAGTATGACGATTCTAAGCCCAAACAATCCCGCCGCGAAAGAGCTAGGCAAGCTCGTGTCTTTGTTGACACCAGCAAACTTGAGGTGACTCCTTATGACGGTGGCAAGACGACCGTCCTCACCGGCGGTGTCATGCTTGGTGCCCGTGTGGCTACTAAACCATTCAGGGGGTTGCGACCCTCGAATGGAAGCGCCGCCAGTTGGCGATCAGCTTAAACATTCATACGGTGATCGATACAGGATATCGATTACAAACAGCACGATCATCGACTTTTTTGAATTCTCTTCGACGCCTTATTTACGAAACCATTGTACGACCACAAGGACTTTTTTCATTCAATCCGGCCAGTATCCCCTATATTTTTACCTAGCATATTGCCTTTACGCCATCTCTCGGACCGACAATGTAGCACTTTACCTCTGCCAACGTGCCTCTTTGCAGCTTACTGCCATCACTCATGATATTTTATGACTTGTTTAATCTTTGTAGTCTTACTATTCAGCGTGCACACCTTGTCCATTTGTACTTGCACTGCTGTCGAATCTTCTTACTGGGATCGGTGTATAATAATGTACCTTTTTTACTGCTGTCATGAAATAACATGGGTTGTCTTATTATCATTAGAGTGTCAATAGATTTTGCACCTTCGTTGATAGATTTTAAATTCGTCATCGTGATAGTTACATAGGCTGACCGACAGCCTAATTTTTCAACCCGTTGATTATTGAACAAACACCAACTGCAGGTTGCTAACTTAGCCTGAACTAGGTTGAACGGAAGCGTCGCCGGTGTCAACAGAACCCTTGCTTCCCGATAAGATCTAAGGCAAGAGTGATATCGACCACACACTCTCACCTACCATGATTTACCAAAGAATATAACTCCTAGCTTGTTCAAGTTGAGGTGTTGAGGGCCCTTTCGGCGTCGGCGTGTAGCAGTATAAATACCAGCGTATTGTTGGTATGTCGGTTGCTTTTGATCTGGGCTACAGTATATGTATACAGATATATAGTGACAAATGCAGTTCGAAGTGCATCCATCCAGATTGTACTTGTGACACTGTCCTGCAAGTAGATTCTACTTGGCTGCGGTAAGTGACTATAAATCCGAGAACGCGGGCTCCCGAACGGATTGTATGCATTGCTTACAACATCAATAGCTCTTAGCCTAAAGGGATGAGAAAAAGAAAGGACTTCCGAAAATATGCTTGGCGTGAAAGAGATCTAGATAGCCGGAGGCTTAGCTTGGAATTTTTTGTAAAAAAGCCACGTTTATGTTCAGAGATCTCAGCTTTGATAAGTTGATAACCTGTGATAACTACCAGTAGCCACCCCAAAGGTTTGAAATTATCAACTTGAACCTCACACTCATCTAATCTTATAAATCCAGTCCCCCTTGTACAATTAAGGCAAACTTTCGATGTTCTCCATTGTCCCCCTTCGACATGCAACGCGCCTGACACGCGGTTTGGCCACTCATGTCTCCCCAAATCCTCAGGCTACCCGGACATGGCTAAGAGACGAGGTCCAAGCGGTCTACGATACCCCTCTGTTGGACCTGGTCTTTCGAGCTTCATCAGTCCATCGTCAGCACCATAATCCTAGCAAGATTCAGCTGTGTACCCTTATGAACATTAAGAGTATGTTTTCCTCCCCTGTATTTCCCTTCTTCCTGATCCGATCTTTCTTCCCCAGCCGGTGGATGCTCCGAGGACTGTGAGTCGCCTACACCGCTCTGGCTTCCCCCCCCCCTGATATCTTCAGGTTCTTACTGCTCACAATCATCCCGATATGACACATCTACCAAAGCTTCCCGTCTCGTCCAGCTCGAGCCTGTGCTTGAGGCTGCTCGGAAGGCAAAAGAAAACGGGAGCACTCGTTTTTGTATGGGTGCCGCTTGGAGGGATCTTGCTGGTCGCAAGAGTGGTTTTGAGCGAATTCTGGAAATGGTCCGCGAGGTCCGCGGCATGGGGATGGAAGTCTGCACAACTCTTGGGATGCTCTCTCCAGAACAGGCTCGACAGTTGAAGGAAGCGTAAGAGTTTTGCTCTTACTATTTCCGAGCGATTTGACTAGTCATCACAGTGGCCTGACTGCTTATAACCACAATCTCGACACATCTCGAGAATTCTACCCCAAAGTAGGTCATTCCAGAAGCAAGGAAATTTAACCGTTGAGGCCGATCGTCATTCACTTACCAAAGGTCATCACCACACGAACGTACGATGACCGTTTGGACACCATCAGCGCCGTACGCGATGCTGGAATCAGTGTATGTTCAGGGGGCATCATTGGACTGGGTGAAAGTGATAAAGATCGTGTTGGCTTGATTTGGGAGGTTTCGAAGTGTGTTGATATCTTCTCTGTCAAGAATTCTGTGGTTCTGACACCATCTCTGTTCAGCATGCCAGAACATCCTGAGTCGTTTCCCGTCAATGCTCTTGTTCCCATTCCTGGCACTCCTTTAGAAAAGAACGAGGTGAGCGTTCCCGATTCAGAACCTACGGAGTTATTTGATTCCCCTGGGCAGGTCGTCCCTTACCATACCGTCGTCCGCACTATTGCTACAGCTCGAATTGTACTACCGGGCACCATAATTCGCCTTGCTGCAGGAAGGAACACGTTGACTGAATCAGAACAAGCAATGTGCTTTATGGCCGGAGCAAATGCAGTGTTCACTGGTGAACAGATGCTGACAACTCCCTGTGCGTGCCTTTGGTCCTTCTCTTTTTGCAACGGTCCTTATCGACCCGATCCATTTAGGTTCTCCGTGGGATGAGGTTGGTTTATAACCTGGGCTGTACCTCTTCTGTCATTGATCTCAACTCCAGGATAAAGCGATGATGGGCCGCTGGGGCCTTGAAGGCATGCAGAGCTTTCAGCAATTGAGTGTCTCCCAGAAAGAAGGCGACAGACTGAAACCTTCTGCTGACAAAACACAGTCCTTAAATGTTAGTGCGTTTTGAGGCGGAATTGTGAGATGGTTCGTTTTCGGCACCGTTTACTGAGGATCTTTTGCATTTAGATATAGCTTTTAGGAACAGCATCAAATGTAGATTCAGAAAAAAGTGCATCGTTTATGTGTAATGTATGCCTGAGAATTCTGACATCCCAAACAATTTTTATGACTTCTCTCATCTCATCTCATCTAACCTACCAACGCACGCACTCTAGGGGGCCTCGAGCTCGAGCTGTCTCTGACTATCGCTTCAAGGAACCGATGATACATACGTGTATGCTAATCGACCTTCTCTGCTACATCATTTGTCGCGCTTCTGCTTCGGCAACCTGTCAAAAAATACCTGGCCGAAGCCACCGATTGGTGCCCCATCACTGGGGTTCAGCAACGACTGTACTCAGCTTGAACTCCAATTCCTCCAATTCAGTACCTGAGGATGCAAAGTCCCAGCCTCTGAACAGGATCCTCACTTACGAACTGTCATGGAATTTCGAAGGGTCACTGGTCAGATCTGTCTCACCTTGAAAGTATCTACGAAGGAATGTCTGTTGCATTTTATGAGTTATACTTGTCGTCCCGTAGCGTCACGTCAACCCGTCAAATTTATCCAAAGGGAGGACATTCATTCCCAACGTCAGATCCTACTGTCGTAATCAGCTCTTCCTTCTTTTAATCCATTCAGTGTTTCACAACATCTCACCCATGAATGTATTCAGCGCCTATGCCCTCGCCTCGCCTCGATTGTGATGATCATCGATATACCACACAACACGTGTCACTGGACTACAGCTTACAGTCAAGCTTGCGGAATAGACAACCGGTCCCAGCCCTGATTTATAGCACACCCCAGCTACACTGGAAACAAGAGTATGTCCAACTTTAAATATCAGAGCCGCTGGTTGACCTCGCAGACAGACGGTACCTTGGCGTCGCGGCGGTCCTTGTATACATTGGCACCGTTGAATTGAATTACCGCATTCAGAGAATACCGATGGTAGCGTGCGTCATTGTATTTCGATCCTCTCGACATTTGCTGACATGCAACGATCTCCAGCCGGGTCTCCGTCGTCGATTATCGAGGGTGTATCGTTTTGGACACATATGTCCGTCCTACGTACGTCCATGGCTACCTGTCAATAAGAAATTTCACCCTGAACTGAGTTTAATACAGGCATCGCATCGATGACTACCGGTCACAAGCAACGGGCCTCCAGTACAATGATCTAATGAATGGTCAGCTTCAACCTTCCTTGGATATCATCCTCTGAATTACATTACGATAACATGGGGTTCAGCCCCAGACTTCCACGACGTTCAATCGTACGTTTCTAGCATTGTAAGAAACAAGATTCTCGTTGGGCACAGTTTGTGGAACTTCTTATCAGTGCGCCACATCTGTATGTGTGGAAGTGACGTTGAACGAATTGTTGCCTTACAGGTATTGGGCATTTCGCATCCTGCTATACAAACACGAGATCTGGCGTTATATAAACCTCTTAGGAGAAAGTTGAAAAGCAGATTAACGGTAAGTCTGCCGACGCTTGCCTACATTTATATGGGGCGTAACGTCGGAATGGAGTATGAAGACTCGGTCAGTGTTCTCGCCTATTCAACGTGAATAAGCACTAACGCCGCCTTCCAGCTGGAAATTTCCCGTGCTTCAATAGATATCTTTAGGTGCTGCGAGGAGGCATTCGAACGCGTAATCCTGGGGGGTGCATGGCCTTGTAACCTACCTCCAGCCCAGTTCATGGAGTGTTTTACCTAGCTTATCTTGATCTTATCCATAATTGTTTATATAGCCATTTTAATCTATGTGGTAATCTATTTACATTACCATTTTAGATTCAAACAACAAATTCATGTTAATTGTTGCATCCATGGATAACCAAACACAGTTCGCATGCTCCGCTGCTGTTCCCAGCGGCCTCGTACAGCTCTGGCATCATACAGAACAATCAAGGTAAGTATTTGTTTGTGACCGATGAGACCTCGAAATTAAAAATTTTAGTGGTGAATCTCCATCGCGACTCCCTTTGAGTGATTCGAACAACTGGTATTACCCCTCACATGGGTATGACTCTGACGAGGAGTTGCTGGATCCCAGTTCATGGGGTGGTAACTGGGGAAACAAAATGGTGAAGGGTGCACGGTGGGTGCGCAGGGGGAAAATGGCATCATGGGGTCCATCTATGGACGACTGGGAGGTGATCACGCTTGCCGAATGCTCCCCATTTACTTCCACTGAATCTCTCAACAGGCGGAAGGGCGTGCAAGAAAGCGCATAAGACTTTTACTTCCTCGAGATCAACGTTCACCATCTCCACCATCACTGCCACACTTACAACGGTCTCCGTCCCCCCCTCTTATTTCACCGTATCCTCCCCCCGATTCCCAACATCTCAGTTATGCCTCCTTCGTTATGGACAAATCCGTTACTCATACATTTCGTTCGAATCTACTGGACGAACTAGAACAAGCTACCAACGGTCTTATAGAAGGAGAGGCAACTATGAGGCGAGCCTTGGGTCGTTTGTGGCAAGTTATGAGTGAAGATCCAGAAGAAGTGCGAGGAGGGCCACCGCTTGTTCCAAAGCGAGAGGACGAGGATGGGGCTACTGACGACAATGAGAGCTCTGCCCGGAGACTGGCCCGCGCTCCTGACTTAACACCACCAGTACATAAACTCTTCTTACTATCGTATCCCTCGGGCGGGACACCAGTCTTCGAACCATCCCATTTTGCATCCCCAGAGATGCAACTTGAGAGCCTCGAGAAATCATTGGCGACTTTGCGAGAACTGCAGGATGATGGGAGGGAGTATGCAGAACGATTACAGGAAATACGAGAGGGTCTTGGAGATGTGCGGGCTCAGCGGAATGGTATATGGAACGTAGTACGTGAGAGGGCGGTAAAGGAACTGCATGAAGTGGCTTTTAACGCAACAGGTTAACATTCGATCGGTATATACACAATAAACTAAATATACACGCTTATCAGAATTTATTACACATCATTTAGTTTAGGTCGCTACTTTTATGTTTGAGATGTCTCTCTCACAAACCATTTGTCCTTATCTTACGTGAATCTCCACTCCCAGCAAAGTGCACCACAGGTGATAGTCAGGAATCTATACTGTTGACTTCCGTGGTGTTCCGCTCCTTTCATCATAATTTAAATAACGCCAGACATTACTCGCAACGCCACCTGCTTGTCGAACCACCATGGTTCTCCCAGACTTTTCTATGCTGAACATTGACGGTGAACTGCCTGCACAAGCTATATTAGACGAAGGCTCAAATAACACAACATCTGACACTCTGCACATACGCAAGCTGGGGGCCTACGCGGCTGCCCTGCCGTATGCAATTGAGCCACATTCAAAAATGCTGGAAATGCTAGACTTAATTATTCTACGAATCGTCCAGTGCGTAGAAGCCAAGGATTTCGAAGTTGGACTCTTGCAATGGGACAGCATGTTGTCATAGTGCGTGTTCGTCGTTACTCTTGTGGAACGGTATCCTCTCATCATAACTATCACAGTTGGTGCATGTTGAAGTGTCCTATTCCGAAAGATAGACGTATCCAATTGGCCAAACTCTATTTTCTTGTTAGCACCATTCCTGGATTGCCAACTCAGACTATTGCAACGTGTGCAGACGCCTTCTGTAATTTGACCAGGTCAAAAAAGAAGATAACGATCAAAGACATGAGGCTGCCCTGGAAACCAGTATACGAAATCTTGAAGTCAGACTTGTTTTTGACTCGTAGGCAATTTGAATATACGTATGTATATTCGCTACGATCGTAAGTTGTTCAAGGCTCACATATACATTATCCAGTCAGCTTTCATGGTGCATGGGATATATTGCAGACCATGCGCGGCGTTTCTTCTCTCTTTCTACTATCGAGGAGATGCTTAATACATTCGTACCACTTATCGACGGAACTATACTGGACGTAAGTCTCACAATGCACCATTCCATCGACCTCAACCTTTCTGATTTCTGCTATAGAGTATCCTTGCTCCACAGTACTATCTACTTACATTTCTGCCCCTCACTCACCCCCAATCATATCTATCCATGCTGTTTCGGATGTGGGAGGCAATCAACTCATATATGTATGACGAAAGGATGTTGCACTTTCTTTCGAGGTTAGCAGAGATGCATGTTGATCCTACAGTCAGCGATCCGCAGCATATTACGACACTACCAGACGACGAGAGGGTGGAAGGCGAAGACAGGCCACGTTGGTTACAGGAGAAAATACAAGATACCAACTGGCCTGGTTTGTATAAAGATGTTGGCATCTTCTCTGAACACGAGTGGCAGTTGATAATGTGCAAATGCCTTGCGTCTATGGGTATGTGTGTCTATGAATTCTAGTCATTGATGCTGACCCGGCCACAGAAATACCATTGGCAGATGCTGGCTCCCTCACCACCGGCCCCAACGCAGATAGCCAGGCTGGATTTGAGATAGGCAGGTTACCTAAACCGGACTGGAGAATCGGTATGATCTTATCTGCCTTGAAATGTGGAAATACTGAAGTGTCAATCAAGTGTCGTTGGCTCGCACCATCGTTTATTCCATGGCATCAGATGCACTGCCTGTACCTCCCTCCAATGCTCCTACTCCGCTTTTTTCCCCACTGCCTTCTGGGATGAGCACGCCACAGATACATAACAGTACATTGAAAGAGTTTCTCGCTGCACCACTAGGCAAGAATGGCCCTAAATCAAAAACTTACTTGGCTGGGTCTAAAGCGCTAGACTCTTTGGCAAGGATGATCGCGTCTACCGAAAGCTTCTTCCATCCCTCTAACTCAGGGGCGTGGACGAGCGATGTAAAATTTACACCTTATATACCAGTGCAATGACTCACGATTTTGACAGCTAAGCGCTTTTATCAAATATATCGTTTATGAATTCAACAAACGTAAAAAATATCACAGCTCATTGTACAGAAACTAATTTTAAAGTACAGGGTGGCATGAGGAACAACAAGCAGAATGTAAAACTCCAATGGTCAGTGAAAATAATAATCTGACGTTACGGTTGGCCACTAACATCACGTCTTCCATTTTCAATAGCACCGTCGATTAACAAAGCTGATGAAACGAGAACTCGTCAAATCACTTCGAACCGTCACGCTGCTCGCAATGTTTTCCCAAGACTCGACGACAGTATCTAACATCCAAAGCTGTTTGAAATCCATGTGTATAATGGAACCTGATCTCATATTGCACCCTGTCTTGGAACGAGCAGTGCCATCTCTGGAAGCATTGGTTGAGGTCAGTTAAACAAAACATGAGTTTACTCAACGACTTCGTTGAATAACGCCCCGTTAGACTCAGCGAACGATAGCAGTTATCAAGGCCCTTGGAGCTGTCGCACCAGCCATTATCTGTCGAGATGTACACTCCCCTGGCGCAAAACACCTTGTGCCGATTCTACAACTGTTGCTACCTGGCATTGACCTTGTTGGTATTTTTCTCTATTGCTCCTTAAAGTGGCACGTTATAACAGCTCAACATTGTATTGTAGAACGACCCCGGGAAAACGGTACGGTTTCCGAGGTTTCATTGTTTCATTACTAACAATTTCCATCTAGCTCTGTACTACCGCTTTTTTAGTTGAGATATCTCAATTCATCAAATTTGGTGATTTAACCAGGAACGAGGAGCAACCCCTGCTCGTTCTTGATGACGAAGCAATACTCCCACCAAACAGCACAACTTCTCTACCTTCATTTTCTTTAGATGATTTAGATGACCAGTACACCGAGTTGGAGCCAAGGTTGTCTAAAGAAGAAGAAGATGCTTTGCTTAAGGTTGACCTCTATTTCTATGCAAACTTCTGCGACGTTAATTGTTGAGGAAATAGGACTCTACAGGCAGCTTTCCTGATTGGGTTGCCAACTTCATTCGAAGAGTGATTCAATTACTAGAGAACCTTCCGGACGAAGGAGCTGATGGCTCGGCAGGTGGGGCCACTGAAGGTAAACTACTTCATACTCTTATCGTGGCTTCATGTTGATATGAAATAGTCCAGGTTGTTGATGCAGTTACTAGTGCCTGCAGTCAAATCTGTGTGCACTTGTCCGAATCACTTTATGACTTAGTGCTTAACATGATTTTCGACTACGCCAGCACCAATGTGCGCCCCAATGCTGTGCGGGCAATCCATCAACTCGTAGAATGCGTGGCAAATGCAGATCCCGTAAAAACCTTTGCAAAATTCTTCCATTTCTGCGCAAAGAACATCCTTATCGAACTCGAAAATGGTGCAAGTTCCCTAAGGACCACCTCGATATCGTCTCCGCTTCCTTCGGACGCTACCTTACATTGGAGTATGCTCTTTTCTTTGTTTTTCCCCTAGCACAGAACTCACCTAACTTCCACCAGATCTGGCTATTCTACGCGGCACTATTTATAAGTAAGTCATTTACATTGGCCGCGATCCGACTGACTCTGTGGAACTACTCAGCGATGGGCGATCTGTGAGTCTTATACATCGTTTTCTGGTGTTGATATTCAACCCTTGCCGCAGGTATTGATATACAAGCACGATCTCATATCTCTTTTGAAAGCACTCCACAACAAAGCTCTGTCGAAACGTGGTTACTCTTGGACCGGAAAACTTCTTTGCAGCGCATTGCTTACATTGACCCATACATATCCCCTGGAGAATAGGTTTGCCAATCCAGATGAATGGGAGAGCTCTGGTGTGTAACAATCCTAATGTTTTTCACTCCATTGATCTCCGTTTAACTTCGTAGAGTTTCGCAACCACCACCACCACCATTGGGGTAAACTGTACACAGCGGATCAGGTCAAGGTCAGGACACAGTTGAGCCTAGGCATCGGGCCCTCACCCGTCTTCTCAGATTACATGGCATGTGCCTAATAACGAAGAAATTCAGCTTGCCCTTGACATTTTCAAAGACCTCGTCGAGCCAACTTTGGGCACCCTGGAAGGCTTGATTGGCGATAGTTAGTCGGCTTGCCACAACTTGATAACATAAGATTTAATTGCTCGCCAGGCATCACTCGAGACGAAATTTGGCGTAATGATTTTTGCCGGTATGTCGATCTGTGAAACTTATTTGCACTGTATTTGATCCCATATTGACCAGACATCTCTGTTTTGTTCGACACGCATTCTCTGGTATCCCTACACTCATAATGGAGTCAATCCTTCCTGAACAACGCGCATGTATGGTTGAGACCACTGATATCCTGTAAGTTACGCATGTGTCCCATACTTCATGTCTCTCACTCAATTGGTCATGATTAGGGATGAAATACCAGAAATGATTGCTCCTGTTGAACCTATCGCATCTGGATTTTGTCTTGTTGATCCCGCAGATCCACGCTATCAATATATCGCATTCCTGAAGGACCGGTTTGGAAGATTTCTTCACAAGGCTTCCCTGTCTTTACAACATCAAGGAGCAGAGAATACAGTAGATGCTGTGGATGTTTTAGTAAGCAAAATTTGCGTGGCATAGGTTCTTTACCTACACACATCTTATTGATTTGCTGTAGATCCGAGCTATGCGCACTTATCTATTAGATTACGGGGATAGCAGAGACGGGTGCGACTAAAGCCTTGTGGTGGATCATCTTCTCTGACGTTTTACATAGCTACAGTCTAAACGACGAGCAATACCGAACTGAGAAGAATGTAGCTAGAAAGTTTGCTCATCAAAAGGTCTGGCCACGAGCCATTCACGTTCGGCGCGCCCGGTACGTGCTGCTTGCGATATTTCAACCAACTGATTCACATTAATTTCTCAGCTATTACCATTCTGCTCGGCTTCACTGGAACTCAATTGAGCGGCGACGCGGCCCCCTTGAAGACGCCCTTATCGACAATGTTGTCGAATGGTCGCTTTGGCATTATGCAGTGATTAGGCGGTTAGTATCATTCACAGCTTTCATGATTCAACATAAACTTTGGATATATGTGATAGATCTAGCCAGTCCCTTCTTGATTCTATATGCGAGGCCAGTTGTTGTTTCGTTTCAGGTGAGGATATGGGCGTTGATATTCAACTCAGGTTTATGATGGTGTACGCCGTCGCGCACTCCCTGTCTTGCTTGAAGCTCTAGAACCTGGAACAGACGATGATCGGATGAAAGGCGCATTGTGGACCATCAATTCCCCCTATCTAGGGAAGTATGCCATATCGGGTGAGTGCACAAGATTTATAACGAAAATCTTGACATAGAAATCTTGCAGAATCAACATGGTCCACTCGAATCATCAAAAGCTTGCTCGGATGCCAACATAACGAAAAGGTCAATACAGTTCAATGGTATCGTCGATCCCGCTCCTGATATTCTCATAGCCCTCTATCCAAGATTGTGTATCCGCAGTAGCTGAAAATGGTACCAATCGGACGGTTACAACATTTGTTGGCGAATGCTCATCCTTTTTAATTAGGTTTAGCCAGTTTCTTGGAACCATGTCATTTAGTGTACGATATCCCGACACCTAGGGTGGATAAAGCTGTAGCCCAGCTGAAGGCCACACTTAAAACCGACGCCGATCGGAATGAAGACCTGCTGGTAATCCGATGCCGCAATAAGCGTCTTGAGCGACTCCAAAAATTAGAAGATACTGCGAAGAGCAACGTAAGCATATCATTTATGTTATGGTCCAAACATTTACTCTCCTGTCAGATTTCTATGATACTGGCAGTTGGAGAATCGGAGCGTACTCACTGGCGATATGAAATATTAGCTACCAGAGCTCTTAGGACACTGATCAGGCGAGATGCCCCGACATCGGCAGAACATTTGCAATTCTTTTTGGATCGGGTCCATGATGACCACCCTACTATTGTGAGCTAAACCTCCGCTTCATAGTATCAATGAATTATTTATTCCTTCACAAAGCGTTACGTGAGTAACAATTTACTCATATTTTTCTTAGGGTTGACCTAAAGAGACGCATAAGTACGCACAACGAGCAGTTACTAAAGCTGCTCGTTGTATCAAATTAAGGACCTTCTGCATGACATATGCAGATTTAGCACGTATGCAAATTCGCAATCCACTCAAAATGAAGGTTGTCGTGGAGCCTTCGCATCAGCTTACGTCACAGGTGTTATCTGCATTCAGGACTCCGTATGATTCAAAGCAAGGGATTCGGAAACCGTCAGTTTTTCCTGCCCCAAATGTTTACTTAACTGAGTCCCGTTTATATAGTCTGTTCCTTGACCGGCAGCCTCCAGGTTGGCTGGCTTGGGAGCCTTCGATCACTCTTTATCTTCCTCCAAACTCCACTCAATCAGTATTCCAAGCTTGGGATCCCAATAGCAAGGATGCGCTCGAAACATTTCGTGAAGCGGGTACAGATACTTCATATTGGGAGGAGGTGGCTGGCCACTATTCTGAAGAAAACCACGAAACTACTATCACACAAGATAATGTGTCATTCGTGAAATCCATGTGTACGCAGAGCCTGGTTTGCAGAGGAAAATATTTTCATGACGCATCCTAGTTCAATTACTTGAGGATGAACCTCTTGAGGCATTAAAGCCAACCTTGGAGAGGATGATCAAGAACAAAGACCAGAACAAGCAACGAGCAGCTGCCGAACTCTTAGCAGGGGTCATCAATGGTATTGCTCTGTCTAGTGTATCTTCTATATTTTTCTCTGAAGGCTTCCAAGGTTCGAAACACTGGCCCACTTCCAAGCAGCAAAAGCTTTGGAAGTGGTTCACTCCACTCATTAAACAAATTTTTGGCCAGAACATCAAGACGGATACGCTGATGATCTGGACTTCCTTCTTCGAGGTACACCTTCCATATAGCTCTCAGCAGTGCCGAATACTTACCCGTGTACAGTATATTTTCTACCGTACAGATCCTCGTCGAGTGCAACCCCTGGTTGAATACATTGTCAATGAGTTCCAGAACATCGATTATAATGCCGAGATGACATTTGATGGAGTGAAAGTTCTCTCCTTCTTCAGGGCGTTTTACGAAGAGCTTGGTCGCAAATTTATGCCATGGGCCGAGGATACGATTGCCAGATCGTGGGCAGAGATCAGTAGTGAGCATGATGATGTAAGGGAGTATTCACAGTTTGGACGTCTACTGAAGTCGTGTCTAGCTTCGGGCTTACATCAGCGAGATATTGGCATTCATGGGGAAAATTATGGTGCGGTGACCTCCGCCTTATTTGAAATAAAGTAAAAGTAATCCTTTTACTTTCTTTCAGTGGACACCAAAGCCTTCCGTACCCACAACAGAGGTTTTTGTGAAAGAGTGTCGCGTGGTTCCTTTGAACTTTGATATTATGGGCACGCATGGTATATATCATAAAGATCGCATATCCAAGCTTGTGGACCGCTTTAAAGTGTGGCGTGAGGAACGGTTGCCTGGCGTTCGTGCCTTCCAATCGACGTATGATAGGTATAGTGCAACTTAGTGATACTCACGAGTCCTCTTTAACCCCTCCATGATTAGGGTTGGTGTCACGATATGCAAGTGGCTCTACCGAGCAGTACACGATGTTCATGCGATCTCAAACTTTGACTACATATTGCCATTGATGGTGCGCGCTCTTTGTTTAGACCAACTTCCTGTGAATGGCTCGGCTGATGTGCTCCAACCTTAGCCTGAATTATTTAGGTTCACGGAATGTATGTAATTTATTGATAACGAGTTACAAGCCTAATTTGGCGTGATCAGTGCATGACAACGATGATCTGGCGTCCCGTGCAAGTACATTACTGGTTCGCATGTGCGGGGTGACACCACCATTACCCATGGTAAACCAGATTCTGGATGCCATATTCGAAGCCATACAGTCCTCACCAGTGAGTTCCGTGTCGCGATGTTATCCTAGGATCATTTGTCAAAATTTAAACAGTCTTGGCGAATTCGCTTGAAAGTATTACCCCTACTCCAAGGTTTTTTTTTTTTCAAGGCGTCCTGTATGCCTCGTAACTCACCTTTAAAACCCCGTTTGTAGTATTCTATTTCCGCCAAGTACCACTGATTACCGAAATCAAGATTGTTGAGATCCTAGAGGTCAGTGTTTGCAAATCCAAATAACGCCTATGACTTACATCATTATAGGTTCTCTGCAAGTGTCTAGATGACGAAGTGGTGGAGGTACGGGAGATGGCAGCTACGTGAGTGGACAACCAACTTTGTTAGACTACTTTCCAGATATACTCTGTGCAGGACGTTGTCCGGAATCCTGCGCTTGTCACCACGACGTAGTGTTTTGACTCTCAAGGTCGGTACGGTTAGCACGAACCTATAATTCGCTAAGTAAGCATGGAACAGGATCGTTTTGTCAGACTGGCGAAAAACAGCCACATCCCACATCGACAAGATCCAGACTACAGCAAGGCGGTCCGGCAGCGCCACGCGGCGATCCTCGGGATATGTGCACTCGTTGATTCGTACCCATACACGGTAGAGAAGTGGATGCCCGAACTCCTGACAAACGTCCTGGCTGAACATACATATGATCCTGTGAGGGCTTTGTTTCTGATGATGTTTCAGATAGTGTTACTCACTGATCGTTGCCTTCGCCGGTTTCGAATCGCCGCCACAGATCCCTATCTCAACGACAGTCAGAAAATGTGCGAGTAATTTCAAGAGAACGCACCAGGATACTTGGCATGAGGACTCAAAAAGGTTTAACGAAGAGCAGTTGGCTGCGCTATCTACGCTACTCACAGGATCGTCGTATTGTAAGTGTTGATGTTTGGCTATGGGTTGTGTAGTTCATATTAACTGGGGGCACAGACGCTTGATGATAGAACGCTGCAATCAGCAATTATGCTTTTGAATGGACGGACGGATAACTGTACACGAATGAAGTACGTATGGGGTTGGTATATAAGTATAAAGAACTCCGAACATGGTCCGTGGTACGCGACAACGTCATGAAAGCAGTAGAATAATACGAGTGGTACTGGTAATCTATTTACACGTGTAAAGTGGGTATCTGGCTCTGCGGTGTAAGCAAGAACTCGGAAGACTGAGGGGACAAGAGGCGTGCTGTATTAGGTTCACCCTCTTCCAGTTCAGGGTAATTAGCGGCGATGCTGGGTGCTGAGGTTTCCACACCATCTGCAGTGCCAGCACGGGCACCGGCGTTGGGGACCATGTCGATGGGGGCGCGCCGCCGATTGTCGTAGCCAGATTTGATGCGGTTGTTTGAGACAGACTCCCTGGAAGAGAGGTAAGCGCTGATGCAAAGCCAGAACAATGGCAACGTACCTGATCTCAGCAATCAAATCGTCGATGGAATACCACGCTAGAGGTCCATAGGCGATGCCCCTCCACCAGCCCATGAGGTCTGCTGGAGTGATGTAGGCATGTGCGTGAAGATGATCAGTGACAGGAATTTTGTTGTCTTTGAAAGGCGGCGTGATGAAGCCGATGCGAAACAGGTGTTCGTAGCCCTGGAGGGGCGTTGTGGTGGAGGGGGGGTGAGAGGCAGAGGGGGTAGTGGCAGGGGAGGTTGGGGGTAGGAGAGAAGCGAGCAGACGGGTTGCGAGGTTCCTGGCGTTGACGAGGAGAGGGAGGTCGCTGGAGGACTTGAATGGCTGTCAGAGAAGTGAGACGAAGTGAAAAGAAAGGACGCACGAGGGTGTATATCGATGGGACATGCAGGCTGGACGGTGGTCAGTGCGGGCAACGGCGGGGAGGCAAAGAACTTGCTTGAAAGCGACAATTACATGGCCCTTGGACGAGAGAGGATGGGCCTTTTCGCGGTAGGCAGTGAAGTTGTCGTCGCGCCAAAGAACCTCTGGCTGGGTGGAGCCAACGGGGAAGGACGGTGAGCGCGGTGAGTTGGGCGTTGTGTGCGACGCTGAGGACACGATGCTGCACAGCGGGCAGCCTGTTTTTGCAGAATACGCCATCAAGTTGGTTAACTCAAGAAACTGCGCAGCTCCCGTCATATTAATCCACGTGACCTTCATGCCGCCCTCCACCGTCGCCGTCTTTGACATCTTCAGGGCCGCTCTCGACGACGACAACGACCGCAGAGAGCGTCTCATCAAGGTACCTTGCTCTGCCTTCCCTACACACTCGCTAACCCCCTCCCAGGCTAGCCGTGATGTCACAACCCTCTCCAAGCGCACCATCTTCCTGCTCCATCGCATGGCGGCCGACGGTGCCTACAACGACGATAATCCCACTGCACGCGGCACAGAAAAACTCAAGCAGGTCCAGGATATATATGCAGCCCTCAAGCCTGAGCTTGACGGCGATCGTTATTGGCACTATCAGCGTCAAGTCTCCCCAGGCCTTCAGGAGTACATAGAAGCACTCAGCTTCGCCCACTACCTCCAATTCCGTTCTCTCATTACCTTTGGCCAGGTCCAGCAGACGCTCTGTGATGCAGATGGAGTCCCAGTGCGTACATTACTTGTGTTATCTAATCCACAATCTCGACCCAAGTCTTGTGGCCGATAGTACTTTCCCTTGACAGTCTCTGACTATCTCTTGGGCCTGTCCGATCTCACAGGCGAGCTCATGCGTTTCGCCATCTCTGCCTTTGGTCGGCGCGGTGGACGCACAACGGCCACCGAAGTTTGTGCTTTCGTACGCGCGTGTAAAGCAGGTCTAGAGAAATGTCATTAGTCACATCTCCTTCACCCGCTCACAATGAGCCTTTCCTAGATTTCGAGCGCTTTACACCGTACGTACGCGATCTTTCAAAAAAACAGGCAGTGACAGCACAATCTCTCGAGAAGATCGAGGATGGTGTGTGCTTTCTCCCACCCTTCCCTTTCAGGTATTGTAACGCGTGCATGTAGCTGCATATGCGATAGTTGTGCGCGGTTCTGAGTACGCGCTACCCCAAGACATGCTTGATGATATTGTCGCTCAATCTATCTCAAACCTCGGCATTTACGATGACTTTAGAGTCAGGCAAAGAGCAGACGGGAACGAGGCTATGTAAGGAGTCGTCCATAATGTTACATAGTTATATGTACATAGTTTATTATACAGTGTTCTAAGAACGACCTTGCATTATACAACAATCCTTGCTATTCCTCCCGCTTCGCCATCAAACTCAACAAGTTCTTTACCACCACCAAGCCTGGAAATCTTCACGTCGACGCGTCGCCCGTTCACTTCAACTTCAACGTCACCACTCCTTTCGGCTAAAACACCTGTCCGCACCACGGCAACTATGACGGCACTATCGGCCTCAATAGTGAGAACAATTGACTTCTTGTGATGCTGCCCGGACATGACTTGGTTCTGTACATCAATACCTTCGCCATCATTGTCAGATGCCACTGGCAGGGGCGATGCGTCCCTTGAAGTCTTGTCAATAAGACTCTTCTTGCCTTCGTTACTGTGACGCGCCAGGACAGCATTATCGACGTCGACATCAGGATGGACTATAGGCTCCGTTACCAGTTCCTCATGTTCACGCCCTTCTTCAGGCACAATTTCCAGATTCAAGAAATGCCCTAATACTCTCGCTAGCAGATAGAAAGCCACCGAGAGGATGTGCCCCAGTTGTACTAGGAGCACCGGTGCCTCCGACACTGGCACCCGTCTGACAATCACTTGACGCTGCTTCTCGGTTGTTGTTGGACTGTATTTTATCAGTTCAGTATCCCGATTTTCGGAGTCCTGTAACCTCGGACTCCGTCCAAATTCAGGAACGGTGGATGGCCACAATTCTGGTGACGGAGGTGGAGTCGGTAAAATCCCAGGATCGTTTTGTATGAGTTGGGTAGTGTTATAGGGGGTGAGAATGGATACATGGCATCCCTCGGCTGGTAGATCAATGACTGGGCTGAGGATGAAGGTACCGCCAGCTGAGGTGTCCGAGAAGGAGAATGTGGCCGACCGGGACTGAATAGGAATGAAGTTGACAGTTTTATTACATGGAGAAAAGAGGGAAATTTGAGTCGTTCGGGAGTGTAGAAGTGTGGATAACGTGTTTATAGGGATTGAGAGTCGCCTGTGGGTGTGATATATGGTGCAAGGGTTACAGACAATGGTCCCCTGGACGGGATATCTGCCTTTTGTTGCGACGAGAAGATGCCCAACATCTTTTCCAACAACTGCGGCCAGCAGGCACTCGGAAGCGCAGTGGTTCGTAATTTTGTTAGCAAGACTGTCGAGCTCAGACCGACGGTTTGGTAGTTGCTTCAAAATCAACGAACCAGTTCCAGATACATTGACGATACCCGCCGGTAGGATATCAATGGCGGCATCTGGTGAAGCACAGAGGATGTAAATTGGAGGTATGTACACGTGGTGTAATTCGGGCCGCGGAACGAGGAATGCCAGATTTGCGCTATGAAATGTTAAAATGCACGCGTAAGACGATGTCCGTCAAGAAGTTCACCTGTCTCTGCCAAGAGTCCATACGTCGTATTGGGCTGCTTTTGCGAGCCGCACTACCGCCACTTGACTTTCTCCGTTCCACATATAATAACCGTCGTTAGCTAGTACCCAGCCAGCCGCGAGGACGAGTGCAGGGTCGGCAGTTACACGCTCCATCAGAAGCGTTCCATTTCGTCCAAACTGGCCAAACCACGTTATCTCTCCTGACGGGTATACAAGGCGGTAGGTGTATGAGAACTGTGGGTGACCGCTACTGGGAACAGGTACAAGTAAACGAAGGAACAGGAAGACATGATCAAGAGTAGCCGCATGGCTTGTCGATATATCGCCTATATACATAGAATCTTGAGGGTGATCCGTGCCTGGTACAGTTATCTCTTCCAAGTTGAAAGAGTGCCAATCTCCGGACAAAGCGTTCGCGTCATTGGAGGGAATGTCAGACCATAGCTGGACGGTTGCACCAACTTGTTTGAGTGTGTCATAATCTGTAACGCCTAACGACGCCGAGAAGCGGACAAGTATGTCAGGCGTGTCGTTTACAGGCACAGAAATGTGAAGGCTGTCTGAGAGGGCTGGTGTGAAGAGGATATGCATGGTAGATGGACAAGATGGGTGAGCACTTGCTGACGTCATCGCGTCTCCTCTATCTATTCACGTGACCGTCTTATCCGAGTCCATGCGCCGAGCGTTGTCCCAGCGTTGTAGTCATCATCGTCCTCGCTCAACAGGTCCACAAAAATTCGCACCTTCTGACCGCCTTTCTTCTGACCATCTTGCGCTCTTTCAGTTACACCCTCTTTCCATGCCCTGCACAGACATGAACAGTCTATTTCCAGGTAAAAGCAATGTCCCACTTACTCCTTCCGCCCAATCCACTCCTTGTACTTGCTCCCACCTAGTTTCCACTCCGCAAGTCCACTCTGTCCCAGAACCGTCACATGCTTCTCCACCGTATTGTCCATCGAAAAATTGGATATCATGGGCATCTCACGTGAAAGCTCCGTGCGACATATTGCACATGTAGTTGCCTGAATGTAGAATTTCTTTAGAACATGCTGCACGTAATAAGTGCCCTTACACACCCCTTTCATTTTCCATTGCCAACCACACTCCCCACAGAAGCTGTGCCCGCAAGGATTGCCGAGATGGGCCGCAACACTACACGATTTTCAGTGGGTAAAAGGCACAATACGTTTCAGCCACGTACAAGATATCAGAACATCTGAAAAGAATGCTTTCCGTTAGCTTTAAATATTTTACTTGCATATGACATCTCACATGGGACAGGTCAGTTCGTCCTCGAAGTCCGATAGTATTTGCAAGACACCCTCGTTTTCTTGAGTCATTGCTTTGCCTTTCTTGTTCGGAGTATAAGGCTTGTTAGGTGGAGATTCACTTCGGCATCTCTTGGATGACTTCTTTTCTATTGAATCGTGATTCCGATTAACCTCGGCTTTGGAGTATTGGGCTATCACAATCGAGATTATCACTTTTCCAAGGATTGATTCGAGAGTAGGGACATACGGAATGAAGTTGCATGTTCTCTTGTAGCTAATATTACATTGGCATTGAGTTGGCTTCCAAAAATGTTGGCCACTAACCGGGAAGGAAGCGGACCTGACTTGTCCGGGCTGGATCGGCTGGGGGACCGAACGTGAGTAGAGATGAGGTCTCGTGTGATAAAGCACCCACAGTCTGCTGAGATTTGAAAATTTCCCGAATACTCAAGAAACATGAAGGGCTCACCTCTAACTGGATCCACAGAAGTATGCATGTTGTAGATTCATTTAAAAAATCATTATAATTTAAAATTAAACGCACCAGGAATCTGAGAAGGGCCAGCTTCGGACTGTACCAAGGTTGTCTCGAGGTTGTCCAGTTCAGACAGAAAAGTAAGATCCAAAACCTCGTCGTCACATGAATAATGTGTTGAAGAGTCTGTACTAGGTGATTGAGCTCCTTCTGTCACAGAAGTCGTAGGCAGAGGAACTGAAAGCAACTGATCCCAGTCTACACCGTCCATGGTGGCATAGTCGCCTGGAATATTGTCATACTCATCGTCAGACATGGTCGCATGCGACGATCTTGGCATACAACTCAGCCAAACAATAGTTGAAACGCGTCTCTCACGTGCTGCCACTTAGTCTATTTATAAATACGGCCTTCACTTCATCTTACCTGGCACCATAGATTCGCCATCATGCCCAGAAAAAACAAAAATAGGAACCTGTCGTTATTGGGCGTGTGGATCTATCCTTGCAAGTAACAACTGTTACGTTTTTTGACGCCAAGTCACCCTTCAGTTCATCTGGACACATGCCCAAGGCCAAGCAACTGATTAAAATAGCAAACCCGGAGTTCTTGCAAACTCCTGTGTCCTAATTATGCAACTACTTACTCAGTATACACTGGGTATCCCAATCAAAATGTTTGGCTTGTGAAACAAGTGCATGTGCCTATGAAACACTGCCCCCCCCCAAAAAAAAACTAATTATATACATGTGGTAATGTAATAAGAGGGGTGGTGGTGACAGATGTTGTACAAGTACAGTTAGAATAAATAAAAATGGAAACGATAGCAGCAAGAAGTGTGTGTTGCACGAATTTTATTATGAATCATCTGCATTCACCTCTTGGCACGGCCCTGAAGATGATAGCAAAGAACCAATAGCCATGGACGCTCGAGACCTAGGAGAGTACTCTGCAGAGTCGCAAGAAGAATAAGGCGAAGGTGGCAGGTGCTCGTGTTGAGAGCTATGTTGGGAGACGTCGTATCCACGTGGAGAGGGTGGAGAAAGTGAGGAACGGTGCCGTTTCCGAGGTAAGTGTTCCTGTGGGTACTGTGGCATTTCTCTGTCCCTCGCGGACGATAGATTGGCTGCATGGTGGTGGACGCGAGGTGGTGATCGGCTGCCAGAAGCCAGGCGGTGATGTGAGTGGTGGTGGTGGGAGCGTCTGGTTTTCTTATCACAAAGATGAGGTGACTGGGTGAAAGCTGGTGTAGGGTAATGATGGCTGCCATTTAGGTGAGAGTGAAGCTGCGGCTGGCGGCGACTGCTCTGCTGCCGCGGAACTTGGTAGACTTCGAGCAGGGTGCGCTGAAGTGAAGCAAGGGATGCAATGCGCTGTTGGTACACATTGAATGTTGGGGAGGAGAATGTGATAACAACGATGGGTACAAACCTGGTCTTCTGCAGTCTTGGCGTTCAACATGGCAAGCAGCATGTCACGGTCACCGTCGCCTTTTGCACGATATGCAGTCAATATTTCACGTAGACTAGGAGGGGGTGCCTGAAGGAGAGAATGTGAGTGAGAAATGAATGTGGGGTAAGGCCGAGTGGCTCACCTGGTCGACGACGGCAAAGGCACTAGAGACAAGTTGCCTGAGCTGGTCGTGGTTGCGGGGGGAGACAGAAGAATTGTCCAAGGGCGGGGAGTCAACGGAACTCATCGTGAAAAGGGAAGATAGATGGGGCCAAGAGTTGAAAGGTTGCCCAGAGGTCGCTCTTATGTCCTGGACACAGACCTATTTTTGTGAACAACCAAGCTTTTTTGCCAAGACTATGGACTCATGAGCTATTTTGGACGGTTTCGGGTAGCCGAGGATCACGGGAATTGGAGAAAAGGAGAATGCTGCAAAGAAAGGAGAATTCAAGGGACTGCGAGCAGGAGAACTTCATAATGAGACGAAGAAAAGTGCGTGGCTTGCGTGTACACACTGCGAGAGCCACAGGCTTTTGGCTTGGCGGTGGCCTGTCCGAACCGTGACAGACCGTGACACCTGCCGGATCCGTGCCCCAAATAGCAGCCAATCACAGCTGTGCTAAAAATGATCTCTTCCCACGGGGGGTTACCCAAAAATAATGTAAAATATAATGAGTTTCGCCACATTCCCTTGTAGATGCCAGCTGAAACACCAACGACGCCCTATTCCTGGCGCTCTTTCCATCCCTGCGCTGCCTTCCACTACGTCCGCACCGTGGCCCATGCAAATTCTCTCCTCGACTCCCTCAACGGTCCTCTAGGCTTTGATCTCGAATGGAAACCCACCTTTACCAAAAACACCCCCGAGCACCGTGTCGCCATCGTCCAGCTTGCTAACAAGGATGCTATCTTTGTCATTCAAGTCAGTGCCATGCAAGGTAGCACAACATCCATCCCTCCTGTCCCGTGCTAAATTCAAATTCAATCTAGCATTCCCAGCCAAGCTAAAGGAGATCCTTGAAAGTCCCGATATCGTAAAGGCTGGTGTCGCTATCCAAAGTTGGACTTTCTCTCTCGCGCCCTGCAGTCTAACTAATCCCAAATACCCTTAGACGACGTCAAGAAACTCTACCGAGATTGGAACGTATCAACCCGCAATTGTGTCGATCTCTCCCTCCTCGCCCGCTGTGCAGACAATGCGCGTTGGAAGGGCAAATATAGTAGTTCCCTTGGTCTTGCCCGTCTCATTCATGCCTACGAAAACCTTGCCCTGCCCAAAGGAAAAATCTCACGTACCAACTGGGAAGCCCTGCTGACAGCTGAACAGGCTGAATGTATGAAAATCCCTGTTCCCACAATGCCTTGTTTCTCTCTGATATGGCCCTCTAACCCCGCAGATGCTGGTAACGACGCCCACGCTGGGTACCTCTTATATGAGAGACTCTTGGCCATGGCTAGCACTATGGGGGAGGTCCCAAAACCAGTGTATTATACTTTTGATGCCGTGAGAGGCTCTCTCCGCGAGCCATCTGGGGCGTTTTGGAATTGTCACAATCCTGATTACGATCCTGGCCCTCCTCCACCTCTTTCGTCTCCTAAGCCGCCCAGAGAGCCTACAGCTCGTGATCTGAGAAGAGCTGCTGCCAGGTCTGCTGCTGCTGTAACTCCCCCTTCATTCAATCACGTCCAAACAACATCCCCAGACCTACCAACCAAACTCTAGTCATGCCGCCGCCGCCTCACCTTTACCTTCAGCTTTTCCTAACCAACTATCTGGGGAACGCGCTCCTTCGTCACGACCCAGTTGATAAATGCGGCGTCGCGAAATGGAAGATACCTCTTTTTTTTTCCAAGTCCACTCTCGAGTTACTTGAGGCCTCGCTCCACTTTACCCACACCCTTAATTGTTGACCATTGCTAGTCAATTTGACTCTTGTAATACCCGTACCGAACCATGTATATCTTCGGAGGTCAAAATGTGATATTTTAACCAACTCCTATTACCCGGTAGAAACGTCTATATCAGTTATCTCCTCGCACGCTACATCCCATGAGTGTAGGAAGCTGTGGATCTTCTTGCCAAGACACTCACGAACTAACTTCCGGCAAATCATCATCGGGTCACGTTCGTGGCCTTGTGAAAGGGTACTGTAGAAGCCCGATGGTCGCGTCCAGACGTGTGTATCTTTTCTAAGCAGCGAATAAATTCAACACAAGACCTGATAATGCATGATCCTTCGTTCTTTAATCTGTATCTCGGCGAAGCTTCGGGCGTCACAGTAGCGTAAGCCAGTACTCCTTCTCTACCGTGACGGTACCACTCAAATGCTATACTTAGCTTGTACGTCACCTTCTATGCAAACCACTTGCACAGTCACTTCCACCGCAGTATAACAGCATACAACATTCCCGCGAATCTGTCATATGCTCAGTTTGCAACCTAATATATCGCCTAGATGTTGTAAAGACAATTCCCTCCTGTGCTCTGTCACAATAAAAATTACAGTATAGTCTCCTTTTGAATGTCAAGTTTAAAGCCACTTGGCCGCTTTACACGGGCAGTTTTCCTTGGGTCTCTGAAATTGTCAGGAAGCTTAAGTTCCGGGAGAGATGGCTTGGATGGTGGGAGCGGCTCCTCAGTGGGATCGGAGGCTTGAGATGTTATTTTACCACCTGTAAGAGCTTCTTTGATAGCACGGTCATAGCGATTATTCGCTGTGTTCAGGATCGAAATTGTTGAAAGAAATAGGCGCGATGTGAAGTTTGAGACGCACTGTAAGCCACATCTGCGTCCCACAGCATGACACCACCAAACGACGAATATTGTTTTTGGGCGTCAGCAGTAATCCCAGCCAGAGTTCTAGCGTTGACATAGCCATTTAATGCGGCTTTCGGTGAGCCTGGAGCACCGATAAATACTTTAATGTCTGGATTTGGGGATTGTGTCTTCGCCCACTTGTCCCTGGTACGTTTAATACGGCGTATGACAGACATAACACCAAGACATACCAAGTGCCAAAGTTGAACTCCTTGGAAAAAGAGATAATCAAAGAGCAAGACAATTAAACGGAGTGGCATACCGAGGGCACAGAAGCCTCACAATAATTATTATCTCGTATGTGAGCATGGTAAGGAACGTGGGCCGATGTGTAAAAGACGAGTACTTACAGAATTGGACGTATACGGCGTCGAAGAATGCGCTGCTTAGAGCACCGCCGATGTAAGCGTCTGGGAAGGGGCATTGTGGTGCAGCGGTGATATAGTACCTGGTATCGGAGGCGGTAAGTATGCGACGGGAAAGAGCTCAATCGCAAGTGATAGCCATACCGTTTATTTTCACCCTTTGCTAATGATCTGATTTTATTTACCATGGCAGCATAGTGCGCCGATGTCCCCTTCTCAATATCGAGGTCGATACTGCACCAATACTGTCAAATTACCCCCGGACTGCTGGTGTGATACCCACCCGTCTAAAGCCACGTTCCCCAGTGGCCGAATAGGACCGTCTACAGAAGCCATGAGCATATTGTTGTATGTTATACTAATAGTAAATGATATTTACGCACCCCCACCTAACAAGACTAAGTCCGTCTGTTGGTAGAAATGCTTGGAAATACATGCCTAAAAACATGTCCCATAGTTGCTGGCCGAATGCTTCTGCTTGAGCATCACTGGAGAAACCAACTTGTGATACTGCTCCGCCGATACTAAGTGTTACGAGTTTCCCTTTGGATTGACACTTTCGGATGTCAGGCTCCAAAAAGGAGCAATCTGTGAGGTCAGATCCAGGGAAAGTGTGGCCACCGCCCAAACCGCAAATCTAATGGTCATAACCTTAGGCCAATTTCATGACAGGTTGGCAGAGAAAAGTTACATTTGAGAAGTCTATGACTGGAAGGCCACCTTTTCCTCGGAAAATATACAAAAAGGCCATGGGAATTACATCAATGGTGTCGTCATCGCAGTAGAAAGATAATCTATCACAACAGTGACTGTCAGGATGGAAGTGACTCGGAGGAAATATAAACCAACTTGCCGTTGTTGATGGCCAGCGGAATCTTGACCCCAATACCTGGATATTCAGTTAACATTGCACCCGCGTCTTAGCAGTATCCACACGAACACAACAAGCTAGTGAATACAGATAGTGAACCTGTCAACAACAGTCACAAGGGTCAAAGGATAACGTACATTATCGGACCTGGCACTGGAAAATGCTGCGACTAGTCTGTCAAGATACGAGGCGTGTAGCAGCGAAGCCAGCAGTATCTGCCATAATTTCACCATGAGGACCACCAGGGGGGACTGCCAGTATGTCAATGTGCTGTATATTTATAAGAGACGGAAAATGGAACTGTTGTGAATAAACACGTAGACATATGGCTATAAGTCACCCGATAAATGCTTCGCGTCTTCTGAAGGGCCGCAGTTCGAAGTATCAGAGCAGACAAAGGGTATATTTGGGGATAACCTAACTTCAATGTGGGAAATTCAAAGCGGAATGAGGGGCTTAAACTAGGCTCAAATTTAACAGTGGATCCGCTAGCCTAGGCTTCAATGCAAAGGGACTGTTAACCTCGACACTATTCTTTATGGTATGATGGTTTTGGATTAGCTGGCAATTGTTGGCAATCTGAAATTTCACGCGTTCAACCTTTAAAGAGACGGTTACCTAAGTGTATGTGTCACCAGATGAACGCATGACACGACGCCTGACTAGACATGAAAACCGGGAACCCGGAGTCCCCGGAGAGAAGGGTTGTTATTGCGGTACGATATCGCTACAACTTCAAAGATCCAGAACTCTTTGGCTGCACATTTGCTTTAGCACCTTCTGTAGAATTGAAAGTGTTGACGGCCTGCAACGATGTGCATGCGCCTTTGTCGATCCAAACAGATGCAGCTAATGAATGTTGCTGAGAATTGGGGGTATCTTCAGACTTCGAATTCACACACCTCCAGGTGTCTCGCCTTGCGTCCACCATTGGGCCAACCAGAGGTGCGAACTAGACAATGTCTCAGATAAGCATGAATAACAGACGCGTATTGGCTGCTTACTTGTACACAGCTTGAGAGCCACCTGTGTATACACTAGTGGTGGACCAAGCAGCAACTCCCGCGCAAGTTGTTGTTGGAGTTTGCCCATTTCCGGAGCAAGCGGTAACTGTAATGCGTCAATCGCTGTTCGAGTTGCTGCAAGTCTGCTTACTGGCGCTCCATTCACCGCTGGGGTTGCTCGCCGGTTGTGAAGATGCAAACCATTTCGCCTGTGGTGTCAAATAGTCAGGTGAAAGTATGTAGTATAGGAATACTGAAACAGGCCTGCCAAACGTATCTAACCATGATTTTAATTATTCAATGCAATAAAGAGATAATGATGGGGGAGGGAGGCCGCACCCGCCAAAGGTTACTGTTGAACCACCAGCGTAGCTACTTCCAGTTGACCAAGCTGGGGCGGAGCAGGCAGGAAAGGTGAATCCGGTCCCTCCGGCGGCAGTAAGAGCATTCTTTACCGCGAGGTCATACCGACCATTCACTATTGGCAATATTCAAAGGAGAAATCGGTGACGAGGGGTAGATTATTCACTGAAAGCCTGAGAAGCATCCCAGAGCATCACTCCTCCGAAAGAGGGGAAACTCTTGCGCATCTGAACAGCAATACTGTTCATCGTACCAATGTTGACATATCCAGATCCAGCTGCAGAGGACGATGCAGGTGCACCAATGTAGATCTTCACGCCTTTATTTGGACTTGTGACGCGCGCCCAGTTATCCCTGATTCAAATTACAATTAACAGAATGAAACAGAGGATGTAAGGTGCTGCTGACCAGAGTCCAAAATTCCAGTTCTGGGACTATGTCAAAGAAGATGTGTTTTCTTGTATGCATTACTCACGCTAGCTTGACCAAATGCCTGTAGGCCACATGGATTGTTGTAGAATCTTGGAAATATGTTTTGAGTTTATGTACATGCAATAAAAGTTCTTGACCCACTGAACTGTGAGGTAGATGACAAAAAGTAAGATATCCCTACCCTGATACGTGGTCAGTGAAGGCTTTACCGTAAACAGCATCGAAACTGGCGGAGTTGAGAACAGTTCCCAAGGCGCTATCTGGAAATACACATTGTGGGGCAGCAGTTACATAATATCTTTTAACACAGTCAGCAGTGGCAACAGACCACTAGTTTGAGCGTAGTAGCTTACTTCTTACTCGTTCCACTGGCAAGTGAGCGAATTTTGTTTACGAAGGTGCCATAAAAGGCAGATCCACCACCCTCAATGTCTAAGTCGATGCTATTGTGACAGTCATGAGCATTGAATCCATATGGGGCAAGGCTGGGGAGTACCCGTCAAGAATTGCGGTTCCAAAGGGACGAGTGGATGAACTACCGCCAAGAAACAAATTCCAGATTGTCTGTGCGAACGCAGTAGCTTGGCTATCAGACTGAAAGCCTACAGAGGCGCTGGCACCTCCTAAACTGAGTGTGATAATCTTGCCTTTCGCCTGACAAGTAACAATATCGGAGGCCATGGTCGCACAATTAGGGAGATTAGTCCCTGGAAAGGTTGTATTATCCACAGCATTGCATATCTGCATATGGCTTTAGTAAAACTATACTGGAGTAGTCCATGACAAATCGTTCTACAAACATTTGCGAGATTGATGGAAGGCAACCCTCCAGCACCAAAAAAGACGTTTAAAAAGGCTATTGGAAAGGTGTCAATAGCGCCGTCCTGAGTCGTGCCGTTTGAGCGGGTGATTTGATACAACATAACGAGGAAGACTCACACTACAGTAAAATGAAAGCCTTTTCTGAAAATTGACAGTGTCTGTTCCATGAACTGCTCCATAGGAGTTCTGGCCCCAATAACTAGAAAGTTATACATAAGACGTAATCCTCCACCATCACATGCTCATCCGCGCGTACACTGCGACCTTAAGTCCCATTATTACCGTTCAGCATCAAAACAACCAGATATGTTGTATGACGTACATTATCGTATCGGCCGTTATCGAATGCCCAAGATGAGATAATCAAAGCTACGGGAGTGAGGAGTGCCTGAAAACGCATTTCGTTGATAACGACCCTAAGGTCAGAGAAAGGACAGATGCGATAGGAACACCGGGCGACCAAGAGCAGCCGCTTTTATGCACGAAAGATCATATTTTGAAATGTTTGCAGGTGAAATCATGCGGCAGTTCACCGCAGGATGATAAAACCACACAACGAGATACTGCTATATGGTGCACATGAACACCTCACAGAAGATCTCTGGATTGCAGTTGGCTCACAAGGCCGATTTCATGCTCAATTGTATCGGTGATCCCTTATCGGGACTGGCAACAAGAAGTCAACACATGCTAGGAAACTGGGAAAAAGTACGCCTGACTCGCCTATTTCAGTTCAGACCTGATATTGTATAAACGTACCATGTGTTGGCAGATGCCACGTGTTTCAAGATCTAAAAAATGGTGAAGAAAGCGAAAGAGGCTAGCCTTCATATATGGCGGGGAAGCCCGCTAAAGGCTTGGAGAAATATTAGCCGCTTCAGTCCAACCTTTGTGCAATGTTGCTGTCTTATTGGTGTGCTCCGAGTGATTGAAAGAAATGAAAAATTCGGCCTTCTAAATATACTGGCATGTACAAAAGCTGCGTCACTTAGACTAGATTTGACGCGAAGAGCAGGCAGGGTGACATATTCAGCTTGAAGAGGCCGAGTCGCTTTCCCCGTCCGCTGCTGGCACAGGAGTCCTCACAGGGTCTGTGAATAATATCTGTTAAAGCGAGAACCTCATGATATATATGTAATATACCGAAGTAAGGCTGGGCTTGAGCCTCTCGTGCTGTGAGGCGTTCTTGGTGGTCATAGCGGAGAAGTTTATCAAGAAAATCGATCGCTTCGTTTGATATGTAACGTTGATTCTCTGAAGTAATGAAACGAGTCCATGGTTTTCTAGGATACCTAGACGAATAGTTAAAACCGTTGAAACTAATCAACAAGAATGTAAGAACGGCTATACCTTCCCATTACTTCATTGTATTGAGAATCAAGTCGGATGTTGTATTTCTCCAGGTATGCGAATAGCTCGTCTGTTCCTAGGACTTTGGTGATTTTGACCAACTGATCATAGTTATCGTGGCCATGGAAAAATGGTTCTTTGCGGAAGATCTAAGTGGTTATGTCCTTCAATCATGACTAATGGGGCGGACAAAACAAAATACCATCGACGCAAACATACAACCGTAGCTCCACATGTCAAGGCTGTAGTCGTACTCTTGAAAATCAACCAAGAGTTCTGGTCCCTTGAAGTATCGCGACGCAACACGAACATTGTACTCAGTTTTGGGATGATAGAATTCAGCTAATCCCCAGTCGATCAACCGAAGCTGGAATACATGGAATGTCAACAATGAATAACTAGGGTGATCTCAGGAAAGGAAACCTTGCGGTGCTCGTGGTCTATCATGACGTTATGTGGCTTAACATCTCGGTGCATTATACCCTTTGAATGGCAGAAATCCAGAGCCTGATGAACAGAGGTCAATCAGGGGACCGCAGTGCAAATATAACACTTGCCTTGAGAAGTTCAAGCATGTAGAACCGTACATCTAGATCTGTGAAGCGAGGGTAGAGAACCTTGAAATCGAGGTTGTGAACATATTCGGTGATTAGACTAGGGATCTTCGAGGCTGGATCCCGGACCACATCCAGAAGCGATACAACATTTGGCCCTCCAGCCAGATTTTGGAGGATTTTGATTTCACGCTTGATCTTCTTCTTCTTTACTGGCTTAAGGACTTTGATAATACATTTGTCTTCAGTGACCACATTCACGCCCTCGAATACCTTGAGATAGAATGTCTCGGAGGTCTGTGATATCCCATAACAGTTTCTGACGAACCTCAGAGTACTTTCCGCGTCCAACTTTTCTCACAATCTCATAGTGATCCTGAGATCCCCACTGTACCTGCAAATTGTCTGGTAAAAGCGAGGTTAGGACTCCAAGAATAATGATCGCATAGAGAGTTGACCATATTCATGCCACGAGGGACCAAGCCGAGCATTAACGTCGGGATATACCCGGGAAACAGACTTCGTGGTCGACCGACCCATCGAGTCTGTATGGTGAGGTAGAAGGGAACAATCAGAACCCGCCTCAGACTGGCCGGCCCCCAACAACGAGGATGTGATAACCGTGTGTTTTCCCACGATCAAGTCACAAAAACACTGGTTTACCAAACGCCCAAACGCCTTGTTCCTCCTTGTTCATGCCTAATAGTGCTTATTCCTCGGGCTATCTGATAGTTTCATGTTGACGTGGAGTCCTTCTCACTGGCCATCATCTCTTATATATCTCCAATGCTCGCAATTCCATTCCTCAGTACCCCCCGCTACCCAGCGAATGATACAGGGGAATGATTCTTACAGAGCGTCAGCTACACGACATCGACCTCCCGTGGTCATTCGTCAAATATCTTCTGCAACCCACCCAGCATATGGCCAATATGGGCTCTTCGCATCCAAAAAGATTCCTCCTAAAGTACACATCATTGATTACATCGGTACAACTCAGTTACAAAGTACCATTCTCTCTAAATACTGACCTAAGTGGCACCAGGGGAGATTCACTGCAATGATCGCCCAGATTCTGATTATGACCTCTCGCTTTGCCGTAGGGATGGCGGTGTGGATGTGGGCATAGATGCGAGTAAGATGGGGAATGAAGCCAGATTTATCAATGATTATCGAGGTGTCATGGCGAAACCCAATGCTATCTTTTCCGACGAGAAGACATCTTTGGGAGCAATGCGTATGAGTATTTGGAGTTCAGGGCAAGGGATAAAAAAGGGTGAAGAAATTGTTGTGTCCTACGGAAAAAATTGGTGGCGCGCCCGAAGAGCTTTGAGTTCCACTTGAAGTCTTGAACTCTAAAGGGTTTAGATGTGGCCAAGGGACGATTCTTTTCGAAAGTTCTTCGCCAAAGTGGACGCTAAATTCTAGCACCTCGTGCTGGGTTTTTGCCTTCGTTCGTTTCATAATCATGTGGTGCCGTCTCGAAGATGAACGTGGGCCTCCAATGCGGAGATTACGCCAAGTTGGAGACGGGACTGATTTTGCTAATTTAGACAACTAATGTGCCTTATCGTTCATCCCAAGAAGGAATCACTGAATATTGTGGCCACGGTGTATTTTCATAGCGGAGATAGATAAAATCGAGTTGTTGAGTCCAGGGGGTATAAAAAGGCGTATCTGTCAACTATTTGAGGGCACAGCGCAAAAATGCGTTGGGAAGGGGAAATGGCGTATATATCGTGTTTGCAGAGAAACAGATGGAGACGAAATAGAGTCGAGGAACTCACATAAGAATTCAAGAGTACCGTCTGCCATCCTGTACATCGCAGTCTCCTGTAAAAATCCTTAAAAAACCTAATTCACACTTCAAAGCTTTAAACTTGAAGCTTAACTTTAAAGTGTCTAGAGGCGACACGTGGTCACGACACAGGCAAACAGGCATAAACTGAGCACAAATTTCACATCAACGGGAAACTCGCAAAATCTTGTAGCCAACATGCCTCCCCGTCTGCCATCTCAGGGCTTCTCATCATTCGTCGCCTTCTACTCGTGCTCACGCCCAAGTCCTGGATCTCGTGCTCGGTCCTTGTCCCTTCTTCGATACCAATGTCCCCACCACCATAGTCGTTCACGTCAGACATTAACACGACTGGATGACAGGGTATTCTATTTTTTTTAAACTTTAGATCTATCCCTGCCCTTATCCCAAAACATAGCGTCTGTTTCATGCCAGTCATTTTCTGTCCACCCCAAAAAATCCATATGAATCTTTGGGCGTAAAGTCGGATGCAACAGCAGCTGAAATCAAGAAGACATATTTTGCTGTGCGTAAACTCGACGAGTATTTCTTCAACACTTTCCCTTATTTAATACCTCAGCTTGCCCGGAAGTATCATCCTGATACCAACCCTGACAAAGGTGCCCAGGACAAATTTGTCGAAATTCAGGAGGCATACGATGTGTGTTCATTATTCCACGAAAGTGCTTGATCCTGAAAAGTTTAATTTGCTCTAGACTCTGAAAGATGAGAAGAAGAGGGCCGCGTTTGATAAATTCGGTTCTGCTTCTCAACAACCTGGGTTTGACCCAGACGCTTTCGCTCATGCTGGGGCTGGGGGTTTCTCTGGAGGTTTTTCTGGTTTCCAAGAACCGGGCGGAGCTGGAGATCTCTTTGAACAGCTTTTCAACTCATTTGGTGGGCGTAAAGACCGGGCTTCGGAAATGCCGAAAGGAGGCAATATTGAGGCCACCCTCCATGTTTCTTTCATGGAGGCTTGTAAAGGCACAACGAAGACGGTTCACGTTTCACCGATTACCAACTGTGATACATGTTCTGGCACTGGTCTAAAGCAAGGCGCGAAACGGACAACATGTGCGGCTTGTGGTGGTTCTGGAACCCAGACATTTGTAATTAGTGGTGGGTTCCATATGGCTAACACCTGTCGTGCTTGTGGTGGTGTTGGGAGTACAATTCCTCGAAATGGACAATGTTCGCCTTGTGGGGGTGTGGGGCGTGTGAAGTCTTCTAAGGCAGTTCAAGTCAATATTCCTGCCGGTCTGTTATTTATCTCATGATCGTTTCATCCTTATACTGATAGCTTGACTACAGGGGTTGAGGATGGGATGTCACTACGCGTCACAAAAGCTGGAGATGCCCCCGTCTCTGGCATGGGTCCTGCTGGAGACCTTTTCGTGCGAGTGAGGGTCGCTCCCTCTAAGTCATTCGTACGACAAGGCTCCAATCTCTACCATGAAGCTCGCATACCATTTCACACAGCACTTCTTGGTGGCAAAGTTCGCGTGCCAACCCTTGACGGAGACGTTGATGTACGGATACCTGGGGGGACGCAACAAGGAGAAGAGATGGTTCTTAAATCTCGAGGAGTACCGTCTCCATACGGGGGTGAGAAGGGAGACCTTTTCGTTACCTTTTCCGCCGTACTTCCGAGGTATGGCTTTGGCATATGACGCCGTTTCATCATAGATCATTAAGCTTATTCGCAAATAGGACTCTTACTAAACGGCAACGAGACTTGATACAGCATTATGCGGACGAACTAGAGGGCCGGTCTCAATCTTCTCAATCTACTTCAACCACGAACCAGGCTCCCCAAAGCAGTACAGATAATGGTACGGAAATTTTCACCCATCATCCTCCATCGTCTGGTGGTTGGATGTCTCGCACCTGGCAAGGTATTCGAAGGCTCACTGGCTTTTAATTTTTATATATATTCGGCATGTCTTCCCCCCGGCAACCCTCTATACAATCCTCTCATGAAAATCCTTCCGATTCAGCTAACGCCGACGCGTCAAAAGATCACTCCAACGAGGACGTTTCAACGGGGGAAAGGAATGAAGCACGAAAGAAGAGAGCTACAGGGTAGTATGACAACTAGGCACACGAGCCATAGACCGCTACATAAGACACGTTATAATAGACTACAGCTCACTCAAATTAACCCAACAAGCTGATTGTTTGATTGTCTGAGTTTTGGAAGGACGCCACATATCTCCGAGCCCAGCTTTGGCTTTGTGTTGAACTCGTGATGACCGCGTTCTGCTATTATCGTACTTGGCTTGTTCCTTGAGTTCCCGTGCGACTTACGGCGATCTGGCGGACATTCTTACAAGTTACGACCCTTTACCAACTCTCGCCAACCTCCTGGAAACGATTTGCAACGAGGCGAAAGTTGATGGTTCTCTTCCGGACTCCAGAACCAGAAATGATCTTCATTCCCAAAGATGTCAAAGGGGTTCCTTTGAGGGTTCTGCGTCTCTTGTGAGCCTTACGACGTGACAAAGGTGTCAAACGACTGACCAAGATCTAAGATACCTTATGCCCTAATATCGGCTATGAGATCTACCTTCAACCACACCTTCCGACTCCTTGCTTGAACCAAGAACTGTTCAGTAACAGCATACCAAAGGGGGAGTAGTTACATATGTCGATTTCGTTACCCCGAATAATACCAGGCGAAGCTGCTGCCAGAGGTATAAAAACGCGTTTGCCCAAGATGCCATACACCACGAGAAGGCGGACCACTTACATCCCTCTTACCTTCTTTTGTCCTACATAAGCCAAGCTCATCTGTACCTCTGCCACGCGATGCAGTACCCTCGCGCCCATGATAACACCATGATCAAGCCAACCTTTGACGACCTTGACCAGGTCAATGGAAAACCAACGCCCACTTCTTCCACGGTCTGCTCTACCTCTGTATCCTTGGATTCCGCGTCAGCCAGCCTGCGCTCTACATCGTCTGCGACACTTGACGAGCGTCAGCCCGAGTATTCGCAATTATCGACCTTCCGACTCTTGATGGCCCATTTGGGGTATGTATCAAAAACCTATCCTGGAGATTCAAGTTATTGAACACCTACTCCCAGGGCGGCTCTGACTTTGTTTCTGGCTACTACTGACGCGGTAAGCGTATTTCAATGGGTCGTATCTGCAACTAACATCTTACCAACAGACCATCGTTTCCACAAGTCTACCAACAATAGCCAGCGATCTGGGAGCCACACAAAGCGAATATACCTGGGTTGGGGTTGCCTATATGCTGACCCAAACTGCTCTACAGCCACTATATGGCAGAATATCTGATCTTGTTGGCCGCAAGGTTAGCAAATATCTCCGTGTCATATGAGTAAACAAGATATTTACCAGGAGATGTAGAGCCTCTTATTTTCCAGCATGGCCATATTCGCGGTGGGTTCCTTACTCTGTGGAGCAGCGAAAGTGAGGTGCTCGTTCTCTATGGTTGACATCCCTTTATGATGGTATCATTAGAATATTACATGGCTCATTGCAGCTCGAGCACTAGGTATTATAATATTACATCTTGTCAGTCAATCGGTAAGTAACACTTTACACAGCTGGAATTGGAGGTGGTGGAATCGTCAGTTCGGTCTGGGTCATAACTGCCGAGATCGTAGAGGTTCAGCATCGAGCAAAATGGTCTCAGACACTCAGTTTAACTTGGAGTTGTTCTGCCGTGGCTGGGCCTCTCCTTGGTGGTGTTTTTAGCAGTGAGCCTGATCTTTTTACACGCAAGCTTGCTGCATTAACATGTTCCTTCAGGCGAAAGTGGTTCTAGCCTGCTCAGTTGGCGGTGGGGATGTAGGTACAACTCGTATTCCCACCCTCCTGTGTTTGACTATATCCATTCAGTTTACCTGAATCTCCCTGTCTGTTTGGTGGGATTCCTTGTTCTCCTTCATTCACTTCGTGGGGTGCGGCTCGCAAAAGCGTCTGACGCATCTTGGCGGACTATGGCCCAAAATTTCGACTTCTTAGGATTGTGAGTTCATAGACAAATGCTATCTACAAATTAATCATCGAGATCTAGGATACTGTTCATGGGCGGGACAAGTTCAATTGTCCTTGGCTTTAGCTTTGCTACAGAACGAGGCTGTAGGTAACATTTCAATACCGGGTTCGACCATTTTAAAATTAGAAAAACTTCAGGGGCTGCACCATCAACTCTAATTCTCATAGTCTTGGGTCTGCTCGTCCTTGTTCTTGGAGGCTTTTATGAGGCATACACATCACGCGAATGCTTATTTCCTCCGAGTACATTTAAGGATCTCACGGCGGGTTTGTTAGGCTGGAAATATAATATTTTGCAGGCTACTCATATCTACCACCCTTAGTGACAATATTGGTCGTTACCTTTCTGCACAATTTTGTTTTTACTGCTGGAACATTTTACCTCGCCTTGTATTACCAGGTCTATTCCTTGAACCCTCCTATTCTGCCTTTCTTACTGATCAACTTCTGTAGGCTGCCGATGGTTCTACTCCCCTAGAAGCTGGAGTCAAGGTCCTGCCTTATGCTCTTGGTTCATCCCTAGCATCTATGCCTGCCGCCTGGTTCATTGGTTACTGGCAAAAGCGTACCAGAACTACCAGTGGACAAAACATAATAATATCACTTGGGCTATTCATCTCTACCCTGGGTTTTGGTACGAAATTTTACGGATTGGCGAATAATTTCATCCTAACTCTGTCCTTGAGGTCTTCTGATATTGCTCGACGAAGATGCCTCCTTAGCTACTCAAGTCGGTTTTCCCCTAATTTCAGGGATCGGTCTAGGAATGCTGTTTCACGCGCCATACCAAGTCTTTACTCGAGCGCTAAAGCCTCACGAACTAGCAACAGGAACCAGTGCGTTTTTCCTGGTCAGGTTCACCGGTGCCACAGTTGGATTAGTGTGTTTGTTTTTCTCCTTGAGATTGATATTTTTGACGCCTAGCTCTAGGCTGTCGCAGGAGCAATTTTTTATGCTCGAGTATCCGGCCGCTTTCCAACTGACCTCCTATTGGACGAGTCTGGAACCTCAATTGACTACAGCCTTATTAGAACGATAGAGCCTATTACCCTTCGGCTACAGGTTCTTAGGGTTGTGTCCTCCTCTATCCAGGTAACATTCTTCCTAGAGGCATATCGTTACAATTTATGACTTTTTCTGTAGACTGTCTGGGTAGTCTGCTCTCCTTGCCTCGGCCTCGCATGTCTGGTCAGTCTCCTCTGTGCTCTGTTGATCCCGCCTTGACTTTATTTCCTTATTAGTTGTCTTTACTATTGAGAAAAATGGCCATTCAAGATGTTCCTACTGGGCGACTAGAATCGAATTCCACAGAAAAATCACCCGAGATAAAAGCCTGATAGATTACTTTCTGAATAGAAGAAGTACCGTGCATTCACATGAGACCGAAAGGTCAAGGGACATTCGCTTGTTTTGACGGCAGAAATTGATGTTCTGACTGATGGACGTCGGTGCTTTTTAGAATTAAGGGCCATGCACCAATTTTCGTGGAAACACCGTGCCCATACATAGTGCGATGAACAATAATGTGGGGAAGAAAGGAAGCGGCAATCAAGTCACCAAATAGAAGCGCATGGCAACGTTGGCTTGAGTAGACAACCACTGTAATGTGAGACGACCTGGGCATCTCTTCAAGGTTCCGATCTGATTAGAAGGTCAATGACATAACGGGCCGGTATAACGTATGGATGCCATCTGAGGAACTCGTTCTCAAGTCAACCCTAAAACTCTAGAGATAAGTTTCGGAGAAAAAGATCGGATGAGCGTGAACTTAATAATAGCTAGCAAGAACTCGCCTACTGCGTTGAATGTTGAGTGCCGACTCACCATGCAAATTGTTTGGAGCGTTATCTCAGACTCTCAGCTGATCCAGCAGACGGTCGTAGATCACCCCAATGTAGAGCCAGTGGGATATGTAAACCACAGTTATATTTAGGCTAAAATAAGCATGCCCTGTGGTGAAAGGGTTTTCTGAATCATAAATTCGATGATCAAGAAGTGTACAAAAGGGGCGTAAACTCACGCGGTGGAATTGCTTCGTTTCAACTGGTGATGCCACCACAGAGTCGGACGTACTCAGTACACTGGGGCTCAGATGACTCTAGTAGTACCGAAGCTCGATAAGCATACCCATGTCGGAGTGGCTAAGCCTTTGAGTCAATGGCCAAATTTAGGCTAGCGCAGGAAGCTACCTCACGCATCAGTATATATTGGACCATAGTGGCTTCGGTGTGAACAGCATCCATCAGAAGTTTTCAAAGTTTACACCTTTGACTATCGTGTGGACGGCCAGATTCAATGTCGGTTCCTGATGTAGTGTATGGCGGTTCCAGGTGTCGGCGGACTGATGAGTGAGTACAGAAATAGCAGGAACCTCCCATAAGATCTCTTTAGTCGAAGCCCAACGGCGTCGTTGTGCACAAGTTGATGGGTGCTGCAGCTGGTTGATCAGTTCGGGCCGGTTACGATCGAATAATATTTATGGGCACACGAGCAAAAAAGGTGGTCGCTAGAATGCGGGGTGTCGCGTCAGTGTAGAAGACAATCCGCGGAGAGGATACCAGGACGTGTGGGTTGAAGTGGACGACCAGGAGGAGGTTGTTTTGTGGAGCAAACATGCGCTCACACAACTTTCCCTTTAACTACTATGACCCCCTCTTCATTACTGACTCCTGCTATCTCCACCGGTCCTTCGCTGCCCTCCTTCACCAAGCATCCTAAGATTGCAAGCTCATTGTCTCTCCACGCATTGGCTGATGTTCATAGTGCTGCTTCCTCATCCTCTGCGGCACATCTCGCTCAGGCAAATCCGGAGACTGTGCGGGAGGAAGGTCTGCAACATGCAAATATCATATTAGAAGCAAGGTAAGCTCTTTTTCTTGCGTCATGACGTTTACCCTACCTGTGTTGGGCCCGTCCCTCATCGGAAAGTTGAACAGACGGACACTCCAGAGACTAAGACATGGTCTGAAGTTGGTATTGCATATTTCTGCCCACACACGTTGATTCTTCTTTATTTATCAGGCAATACAAAATGCAAGCATTTGCTTTGCAGTTGCTAGCTTGTCTGCAATCGCTCCGTGTGCCCTTTTGGTCAACGACCGAGATAAAACCGACCGAAATGAGGATCCACAAAGTATCAGGATCATTAACTAATGCTGTCTTCTTTGTCTCCTACCCCAATGTACAGAAATCTCGTACAGTTTTGCTTCGCATCTATGGGCTATCATCTGGTTCACTTATCTCGCGCCCAAGGGAACTCCATACGCTCCATGTACTTTCATCCCAGTATCGTATCGGCCCTCGTGTTTATGGCACATTTGAAAATGGTCGGATAGAGGAATACTTTGAATCAACAACGCTAACGCCCACCGATCTCCGAGATCCATTAACGAGTCGCTGGATCGGTGCACGTATGGCCGAACTCCATTCAGTCAATATCGAGTCCGTCGAGAATGCTCCAGAACGGGCCTGCGGAGAAGGTGGAGGATGGGAACTAGGCGCCAAGGTCAACGTTCGGAAGTGGTTACACCCAGCTGAAGAAGTTCTTGCATTGCCCTTCGTCAAGGACGAGGTACGGGCGGAGCTTGATCTTCCAGCCTTCAAGCGGGACTGGTCTAGATATCTAGATTGGTTGTTGATGGTAGATGATATTCATAATGGCAGCAAGAGAGTTTTCGCACATAATGATACACAATATGGTAACATATTGAGGTTGCGACGGCCCAAGGATTTTGTAGATGAACACCGTCAAGTAAGCTCATCCATACTTACTTTTTACACAGCATTTGTGGGACTGATTTGTTAATTCTTAGTTAATTGTTGTTGATTTTGAGTATGCTTCCCCGAATCCAGCATCTTTCGATATTGCGAACCATTTTCATGAGTGGACCGCTGATTACCACTCTGCAACCCCCCATCTCCTTGACCCTTCTCGGTATCCCACATACGATGAACGCCGTAACTTCTATACGGCCTACCTCGGTCACACCGCTCTCTCAGGCGAATACGCACAGTTAGACGATGCCGAGCGTGAGCTCCAGTTAGTCAATTTGGATAAACAAGTTCGTTTCTGGAGCCCCGCGTCACATGGCATGTGGGCTATCTGGGGTATCGTCCAGGCTAGGGAAGACATGGAAGGCAGAATACAGGAGCCAGAGTTCAATTATCTCCATTATTCCCTCTGCCGAATTAATGCTTTTCGTCGGGAAATTCGGGAGCTGGGGATCTAAATTTCGCCTTGAGGATCATACATCATTTATGGGCGCCACAGGGGAAACTGGTTTTATTGATGGAGCATACTATTTACATACATGATGCCCAGAGATGTGTAAATAGATTGACAAGAATGATATCGATATTGGTTGAGATGGAATAAAAACGTGGATGTTCACTAGGATGCGATATGGACTTGGTTGGAGAAATAAGTGACCCTGTACGAAAACAAGTAGCAAGAGAGGGAATAATGAGTTACGATGGCGGGATATTTTGAGCAAACTAGAAAACAAAAGGAATTGTAGGTATGTAAAGAGATCCTCGAACATTTCGTGACTGTCCGTCCTGGCGGCATAAAGTAATGGTAAAAACCGTTCCAAAAGATCACGAAATCAATCGAACTCCACATGTATGTATGTATTATCATGCCCACACTTTCTCATGCAGCCGCGATGTACCAACTGCAAGCTCCGTCGAAGACCATGGCGAGTTAGTCATGACTTCGCCCACTGGGCTGGAATCACCGGGATAAGCGGACTGTGCAAGGTGACTGCTCCTCGTGAGATTTGCCCAGTTCCCTGCGCTTCCTGCTCTGACATGTCCGCTGGGTCTTGCAGGTATGTCACTTGAGGCCAAGGTGAACGACGACTGACCAGGGATCGGAGGAGATGGGCTGAAATTCATGTCGACTTCAGAACCGTTGAAGGAATGACGAACACTAGAGCTCGTCGAAGCATTAGATTTATGGGTGCGTTGAGGCGGCTGTTTGAGTTCTGGGTCAGCCCAAGGTATCCAGGGCATATGAAAGAAGTGCTAACGAACATTGTTGTATCCGACAATTTCACGACGTGCATTATTGTGTCTGCCCAAGTCGGGACCAGCTGTGACGGGGGCCGGCGATTTCGTAGATTTTCGCTCAGGAGCAGGTAATAAGATACCGTTACTTGCAAAAGTGGGATAGGCTGATTTATTCTGCTTGACTGACGTATCTAGTGCTGACGTATCAACCCTCAGCGAGCCAGTCGGGGGGCGAGTAAACTGGAATGAGTTGCCATCCACGGGAGTGTTTACGCTGTTCGAGTCTGGCGTGCGTTGCGATGAGATTCGAGATAAAAGCGACACGTTTGCGTCGTTAGGATCACTATTGGTACTAAGAGAGCGAGACCGTCCATCAGGTCGCTGCTGCTGAGGAACTACATCTGTTGCAGGAGTACCAGTACTTCCCGCAGTACCTGTGCCCGAGGTTGGCAATTCTGTGTGAATAAAACAGCATCGTTTCCCATACGGACAAGTTCCAGAAACCCAGAATGTCTAATAACAAGCGTCAAGCCATAAGCTCGAGAGAACCGGAAAAAAAAAACTTACTCTGCAGATCTCAGTTTTATACTATGAGGGTAAAGGTGAGCCAAGGTTGGAAATATGTATAGTAAGCACAGACCTTTGGATGACGAGCCACCCTCCGAAGCTCATCCTCGCCATGGGCAAATTGGCATTTAGCTCCATACCTACAGGTCCCCTTCTCCTCCCAGCTACGGCAGAGCTCCGTTTTGTACAAGCCTAGCTTACGGTTATTTGCGCTAGGCCCTTGTCCGTTGGTACTTGTTGGACTCCCAACAGACTCAGGGCTCATTCCCGAACCCTGGGGTGGCATGACAGCGTATTGTCCCGTGTACTGAGTCTGAAGGTTCGTGGCTAGGTCCGGAATCTGATATTGATCCTGGCTAGCGTAGTACTGATTAGGATACATCGGCATCGTAGGCATACCATGACCTGGTTGAAAAAGCCCTGGGCCGAATTGCTGCATATTGTTATTCATCAAGGCAATCGTAGCTGCATCACGGATTGCCGCGGATGGATCGGAGGCTGAGTGATGGTGAGCAGGGCGAAAGACGTTATGTTGCTGCTGGACGCGTGCAACGGCGGGATGATGTCCATCATGCGACCCAGGAAGCATCATGTCGTACAATTGCTGAGTATTGCCTAGAGAAAGATGAGAAGTGTGGGTGGCGTAGGCCATAGGAGGGCTGGCAATAACACCCTGGTATCCGCGAGGTGGTTGACGGTATGCCGCGGAGGGAACATTGCTGTTATGCCGCCCTTGGATGAAAGGGGGGCCAGGAGGTGCAAGATGACCTTGGGGTCCGGGGTTGAAGTTACGGGGTGGTAAGTTGTAGTCCGGCTGCATGTCTTCGTGCGTTGGTGGTAGGGATTGGTTGGGCTGTGGTTGCCCACCCCGGTATTCGAACATTGGATGGTATGGATGGGGCTGAGGACGGTGAATGTGATTGGTTATTGATGGATACGATAGCTGCTCGGTGTTGACATCAGTGTGCTCCCGATACAGTCCCTGAGGTCGTTGTTGATCAGCCATCTCACCAGGATCCGTAGCCTGCAGACGGCGCAGGTCAGCAACAGGAAGAGCGCCACTGAGCGAGTGAGGGCGCCCTTTGATTTCGTTGCTCGTGTTCACAGTAAGTGGGGGCTTGGCCATAATATGGCCTGAACCAAGGGACTCCTGAGAGCTTGACACACTAGTGTCTGTGGAGGAACCACGAGAATGAGAAATACTAATCTCGTGGGCAGAGCCATGTGGCGACGAGTCGGCACTGGGATTGGACAATGTTTCTAGGCTCGCTTCACTGAGATGAGAGACGGCAGCCATCTTGGACTTGGGTTGTGTGTGGAGCTGGCTGTGGACGTCTTCTGCATCGCTAGCGGCTTCACCGATCTTCATCCGCACCATCTCATTATGAAGATCCCAGCTGTTCTCGGGGTCAACTGTGACAACCCGCCAACTGTCACTGGGAGCCGACGAACGGTCAGAGGTACCATTTTCGGTGCGACCAGGCATGTCGTAGGGAAAAGAAATTTTGTTTAGACCGACAGAGAGTGGTCTACGTATAGCGGATAGAGCAGAGCTGATATCTCCCGATGTGGACAAGGGCGAATTCTATAAAACAAGACGATATAATGATTAGAAATGTTGACCAACACGTGGCAGATAAATGAAGGTGAACATACCAAGCTGGACCTGGTATTAGAGTCGTGAGGTATGTGCCAACCAAGATGGTTGGTAGAGTAGTTGCGAGAAGTGGGCGTCTGAATATCGTCGTCAAGAGGTTTTTGGAGTGCGTTCGTTGCGGAGGGAGAATTCGTGACTGGTTGATGCATTTACTGCGAGTAAGCAAATGAGGCGAAGATAGAGTGAAGAGGAGATGAAACTCGCCAGTATATTAAGAGATGAGGAGTAAACAGGCACGAGATAGATATGACGGTCGACGGCAAAGCCGAAGGACAGAGGAAGGGCTGGACACAGATAGGTATAAAAATGAGATGGATCGTGAGGATCGTGAGGAAACAGTCGTGGCGGAGACAGAAACGGGGTTTTCAGGAGTCTAGAGAGGAAAGAGAGGTTAAGAAGGAAGAGAAGGCGAGGCAGGGGGCAGGCATTCACGGAATCTCGTCAAGCTTTTGATCGCACGCAACGTGCCCTACGCCTGGCACCCGAATAATTAATTTCACCCAGTCCACCAAATTATGCGCAACAAGCAGCGCTGAAGTCCTGCGAGCTTGGATATCCACGGATTGACTACGATAGAACAGAGAGACAGACAGACGAAGGCAGAACGAAAATTATGGCTGTCCAACTCCAAACTAGCCTTTCCCCTGCCATCAGGGTCCTTTAAACTCCGATCCTCTCCAAGCTTCCCTCGCTGCCCGCACGTCCCCTCGCCCGCCCCTCCTGCGCCCCCTGCTCGTTGTCGTCTCTAGGCTCCAACCCCTCCTCGACGACGCGTGGGCCCGCCTAACGACTTTACCTCCCCACCATTAACGCGATTTCTGGGCACGTGCCGCGTCAGTGTGGTTGATGTCTGTCGCCATCGAAACACTTCCCCTACATCTCATTAACACACCATCTTGCACTGCACTACTGTACTTTCACCTCTATCGATGTCGATAACGATTTACCAGGATCTGCTACTGCCCACTATTCATTTGTTTATGCATTCGATGTTCAAGGCACTACTTTGATTGATCACTCCCTTTCCAGCCACTTATCTACTTTTCGCCTGGTTCAGATGCTTTGAGCTGATGCCTCGTGTTGTGCAACGTGATCTCCAGATCTAGTATTGGGCCTTGGAACTAATTTTTCAATTCGCCATCCCTGTACTGACCTTCCGACGTCAGCTTGACACCTTTTATTAAACTGCTCCAGCAGCTGACCATGGACACTACTGACGCCGGGCTTATATTTTCTCCGCACTTACTATTATTTTTTTTTAGGGTGCAATGTATATATCACAGAACCAACATGAGTAGATTCAAATCCGTATCGATCGCCTCATCACCGAGGCGCTGCCAAATATAGAAAATGCATGACCTCCTTCCATTCCAAGTCCGCGAACGTAGATGATGCCTCTACAATCGTATGTTGTAAGCCAGAACTCTAGGGGACAGCTCTCTCGGCAATAAACGTCACGACTGTATGCCTCGACGTCTGCGAAGAATTCAACTCTTCCGCGTGGCGCTAAAATTCCATGGCCGCAGAGCTGGGCCGTATACCCGTCGCTCAGAACCATCCATGTGGGACATGAATAACTTGCTTCTGGGCGTGAGCGACACTGACCAGTTGCAATGTTTCCAAAATCAGAGCATCTGCATCATCATCCAAACTTCGCAACTAAACGGCTTGAGCCAGTCTCGTCCCCTTGAACCCCAATCTCATGGAGAAGACGAAGGCTGTTAACACTGAAGTCAAAATAGAACACATGTAGAACACGCTGCAGGGCCTGATTACCACGGCTGCCATCGATAAGGAACTGGTTAGTACGTATACGTATGTGGTGAGAAGTTTCGCCTTCTCTTGGAACTCCATTTCCTGTATATATGTTTATTTTCGTATGTCCACAGCCCGGTAAATAGGGCTTCAATCTAGAGAGCTTTGGTTTTTACTAGGCTGTAACATGAGGGGGAGACCAAGGTTCAAGCGTCTACTCGAGCGATCAGCATTGCCACATCTCTAATGTCTTGTGAGGCCTACAATAAGAAGTTCCGACCAGCATGGTGGATAAACTTTGAAGTTGGTCTTCGTTAAACATGTACTGGTCTTTGTGCCAGGTGTCCTGAAAAATACAATCAGCATAGGTATCTACAGACGGCACAAACTTGTCGTACTTGATGTGTCTACGCGCACGAAATCTCCATCAGCCAGGGGTTGACATTGTCATATTCTCGACGCCGCATACCTTTTTGAACTCAGAAGCACACTTTCGAATCGTAGTGGAGATGGGAGGTGGATCAGTAGCATGAGGTGCCAGAACTGTACGGAAAAACAGGCCATGAGGCGCGGAGAAGGCAGCCAAAAGACATAGGAAGTGTACCTTCAGTAAGCGAGGGGATCCATGGTTCAACTGAGTACGGAAAACTTTCTATCAGGGCACATAATCCAAGGATCGCAGAGTGGAGCGATCTTAGAGATTCGGCGTAGGTAGGATCGCGTCTTGGAGGCAGATTTACTTTACGTGTGATCGCAACGAAACGGTTCTGTGGGGAAATCAAGATCAGCTCGTGACCGAATAAACAGGACGCACCTTGAGGGGTAAGATGCTTTGGCGCTGAGAACATCTTACTACCCCGGATAGCGCTTTGGATGCCATTTCTCGAACCTCCACATTCTCATCGCCTAGACATTCCAGAAGAACATCCATAACCTGCATCACCCCACCTTGAGGTATGGACAACAGATTACGGTAGAAGAATACAACCAGTGCCGGCAAGGCATGTAGCCGTATTCGCCATGACTGAAAGAAAAACGATATAGTTCTTCTGTACCAACGATTGAAGGAATGAAACTCCCACCTGCGAGGATTTAATGGCAGAAGCGAAGTTTTCCAAGATGGCAGCGACATATTCTACAGGTGGCGATATAGCGGAAAGCACATATAGGACGGCAGTGCTGTACAACTGCAGGTCGGAGCTGTCGTTAAGCTCTGACATGCGAAGAATCTCGGGCCTATTATACGAGAGAGATAATGTGAACGTTAGGTTGCTCTTATGCCGGCACGCAAAACGCACATCAAAGGGATAATATATGGGAGGATCAAGCAACCTTGAGCGCCATGCGCTGCAACCCAGAACCATTGTAATACTAAAAAATCATTAGTATATGGGATGCTGACAAAATGTATGTAGAGACTGCTTACAAGTTAGACCGACTTTGTCGTACTAGGGTTGGGCATAAGAACGTTTTAAAAATGTAACAAACGCTTCAAGCTTGCCTCTGATTGACTGACTCGCGGAGGCGGAAGGCGCTCTTCCCTCCATTGCGGTAACTTAGCCTGAATGCCAAGAACGCGCCCTAGGTACTTCGCCTCACTGTGGAGTTCATAACCATGTTAAATCACCTTCAAGAGGATCGGTTTAGCACGTACCGAATATTTAGAGGGTCTTCAGAGGTTTCACACGCGTTCAAAAATGCGCCAATGGACGGATATGTTGGTAGCCATTGATTCTTAAGCAGTGCGAAAAGATTTTGACAAATGTGGCCCCTCATCTAGTCACACAATTAAGAACAGAAAAAAAGAACAAAGCATCACGAACCTCGGCGTAATCTGTGTCGGCATTGTCAAATAAGATTTGTATATACTTGTCAGCTTTTGAGTTGAAGAAAATTCCAAGGCTGTCGATGAGTATGCCAAAAATGGTTACGGATTTGCTCACTGAGACGACGTTTAGGAAGTTACAAACGAGGCCGTATAGTACTCACTGGAAAAAGCAGAATCTCCTTTAAATTCAAGCGGCAGCGCCAATATCCAATCTATTAGTACTTTGTTACGACGTGGATCAAAGCCCCGCAATTGATACTGTTTAATAAATGTGAACACAGCAAGCCGCAACGATCTGGGAAACTCACATGGAAGAATGTCTCCCAAAACATCAGGGTATCAGGCTTGATCTGTGCAAAAATGCGGTCCAGTCTAGGTTCAGCCCATGCCCATAGATGATTGGCGAGTGTATGGGGCCAGTGCTTAGAGCCTACGAGATCACCTTAGTACACATCAAACACGTTTGAGGAGGGTACAAACCACGTAGCACTCCACTCAAAACTTCGGCACTTGCACGCTGCTTGAACTTTTCTGACTCATACAATGGAGTATCAATGGCCGAAAGAAGAATTTCCAACCCGTCACTTTCGAACATTTTTGCTGAAGGAAAAGTCAAAAGTTTGTTTCGAAGAAAGTACGCTTGTCAAAGCTTACCTAGACTTTTGATATAAACGATGTTCTCTTTTCGTAATTCGATCGTCCCTCCAGATTTTCCAGATTCTTGACTCCATAGTAGTAACAGGTTGGGATAGTAATCTCCATCTTTGACAATACCACATATTGCGCTCAAACACGCCTGGGAGTCTGGATCCCACTCAAAAGGCGAGGTTTCCCCAACGGCCCTATAAGCCTTGATAATAGGTGTCCAGCTGATGAAACCAGTTCGGATTTTATCAACAAAAAGACCACTTCATTGCAATCGGTTAGCCGGCCGCGGGAAAAAACTACAGGGAAGGCTGACCCAGTAAAATCAAGAGATTCGTCGAACCCATGCATGAATGCTTCGGTATCTGCTATTTCGACGTCCTCCTGCAATGGGTTATTCCACTCGTCAAGCCATAACTCTTCATTTGACTTCGAGTAAGTCCTGAACTTGATGTACGCGAGGATTTTCACTATAGCCCTGCATAGATATTTCGTGAGCAAATACTCTTTAATGGTTTGGTAGGTTCTCACTTCTGTGCAGTGTAGCGAATGGTCGGCTGTGGGCTGAGGCTTTGCTCCATGAAAAATTTGGCCACTTCAGGGGTAGTCGGCACATCTCTACGAAGCAAACCTAGCATAAATCGCGATGCCATCTGTACGTATCGCCACTAACCGCGTCAAGACGTGAATAATGGTTAGGATGTCAATCAAACACAACATACATGTGTTGTGGGCCGCGTAGCGATTTCGAGGATCGAGGAAACCTATAACACCAGTGTGAGTCGTGTATACTGAGCCAGCACTCAAAAGACTGAGACAAACAGTATCGCCGTAAACTTCTCTTCGACGTGCATTCCTCAGAGAGACTTTCTCTAATGCTTCCTCTAAAAGTCGTTGTGTGGCAACACTAGGTGGAAACTCGAGTAGTAAGTCCCCTAGCGCTTCGTTTACGCCAGGAGTGGGGAGTATATAGGCATCTGTGTGAAAGGCTTCTTCCGTCAAATTTCCTAGACAGTCTTGTGCAAGGTTGTTAACAAGTTTTTGTACAGATGGCTGGGTGATCAGAGATAAAGCATTTGATTGTATGAATGATGAGTCAAAAAGCAGACCTTTTCCTCATGCTGACAGTTTAGAAGGGATAGCAAGTAGCGCCCATGGAAGCCTGGGTCTAGGGAGGAGTGAGTACTATCTAGACAAAGTATAATAGGCCTTCTTACCACTGAGAGCATACGCAGCTGTTGAAAGTTAGACACATTTATTAGCTCTGGGAGAGGAGAGAAATACCTATCCCTTTATTCCACAGGACATAGAGAGCTCCTTTCATTCGATCAGGATCGCTGCCTTTTCCCAAGGCATTAAATAGGGCAGGTAGGGAGTATCGAGTGGAGCGGACATAGTACTAGGAGCAGAGGTTTAAGAGGAGACACAAGTAGATACCAAGTGGACGTACGCCGCAAACATTGTGAAAGACACCTTGTGCTTGTCTGTCTGGGTAAGATAATTAATGTACTGAGACATCAGTTTCGATAGACACATCACCTTCTGATTCGAGTATAAGGAGAGAGAGATAATTCCACCAATTCGCCCAATAATCTATCATCAAGGGCAGATCGACGACGATAGAGTGCATGCATATATACACGGCCACTGTGATAGATTTGTGCACGTTTCAAAAACACCAGTCGCGAGTTTTCTCGTTGCTTGACCCAAAAGCGATTGGCACTTCATGAGAGGGTAGTCAACACGTGTATGAGCAGTAGTCATACAAATAAAACTCACTCTCTAGCTTGATCGTAGTTCTTCTGCAGCGAGTCGAAATCACCTCTGTTGAGGCCGTAGCCAAGCATGAAGGTATCAATGGCCCTTGTTACGCCGATGACAGCATCGATGTGGTCTTCCCCTCCGCTCTTCTGTCTCAGTGCAGAGGCAGCCTGTAGGCAGATATTACCATATCGCATTCTGTACGCCATAGCGGCCCGATATCTTGGGTCGTTTGTATTGGTCAGAGTAAATCCAGCTTTCACATCGAGCGGGGTGACGATCATCTCTGCCAATTCAGTGATGTGGAGGCAGGGCTCGACAACTTCTTTCGTTTGCTCTTCGATAAATGTGGACAGACCGCCCCAGACCGCCCTGCTAGTATGTAGGTATCTGGCGCAGAATAGTCTGTAAACCGCTTCGGGCCAACCACCAACAATAGGTTCCACTGACCGACAAAAATCGTTGCGATCAACGCTGTTCCATTTGGAAGTTATACTTAGAAGTTCTTCCACTTTGTTCAATGCTGGTAGTAGAACCTGGTCTAAAATCTCCAAAACAAAGGCAATTTCATCGTCGGTCGGGACTCCAAGGAATAAGGAAATAAGTCAGGATATCCTGCTCTGGGCGGGAAGAAACATACCATGCCACTCAATCACAACATCTTCAGGGTTATACAGGCGTCCCCAGTGTACGTTATGATCCTTGTTAAATGCTGAATATCTTAAGCTGTTTGTAAAGGTACCAAAAAATTATCAAGTTACCTGGGTCCTCCCAAAGGTCAGAATTTACAAAGCGGCTATTGGTTGGATAGGCTTCCGCCAGTGTATGGAGCGTACGTGTGATTAAACGTCCTGTACTTGTATAACCCCGCTCGCTCTTGGTCTTGTCAACGAGGAGGACGAGGAGATCAATGATTTGTCGTTTATATTTTAATAACTTTATCACGAGGATGGAAATAATTAGATTGCAGGTACGACAGGGATGTGCATGAACTTACAACTGTGCCTCCAAAGCCAAGGCATCCCCGGAGGATAGAAAGGTCTGTAAAGTTTAATGCTATGGTATGGGGTGGCAAGGTGGAACTCACTCCAATGTAATGTAGTATCCGAAGGGATGGCAGCATGTGACGATGTTGTTCTGACACCGGAAGCTCCATGTTTAATTTCATCCTCAATTTGAGATATACAGAAGGGTAAAAATTTGGCCATGGTTAGATTAGGCTTCACCCGAGCCATGCACGCGATCAATTGCCCAAACGCTGTGACCGCATTGGATTTGGCGTTTGTGGAAGCGTAGTCGAAGAGAAGGTTCAATACAAGATCAAAAAGTTCGTCAGATAAGTGCAAGCAGACAACATCCATCATTGCTTTGATTGATTTGAGCACATTTTCTTCTTGTTTGCCTCCAGTAGTGTTCCTCCTACCCCCTTCCTCTGGCAAATTCTCGTACAAAGCGAGGATACGTCTTACAAGCGAGGTCACCCAGTCTGTGCAGCCGATCGTCAAATCATATCCTACGAACACATGGGCAGATCTTACCTGCAAAGCTTGCAGTGCTATCACGGACTAGTGTGCGCTCCTCTTCTCGGCTAAGTGTCGGGATAGCTATGTCGTCGCCATCATTTAAATCGAGGGGATCATTCATGACGGCATCACCATCACTGGCAAAGTAGGGAATACCAGATTGGTATTTTGTCAAGTCACCGATCTTGATATGCTGGACCACAGAAACAATGAACACCGTTGCGCACATTGTCTTCGAGGGGTCGTTCTGTGAACTTGGTAAACACATGTTTGGATCGAGGCCAAAATTGGCGCTTACGAGGTCTATACCAGGTATACATAGCTCGAGAAGGGGTATGAGGTGTCGTTGTCCTCCAAACCATGAATTTTCAGAGACAAGTGGAATAGCGACACCAGAAAGCATGTTAAGGACGGCCGTCGTGCGATGAGTTTCATTTATGATTTCGAGGCCTCCGTACGCGCGCTCCAGGAGTTCAGGCATGACCATGCCAGGTTCCAGAATCGCCATTACTCGCAAGCAACTCTGAGCGTAGCTGGCACAAACAGCATCCTTAGAGAACATTGCAAGTAGTGCAGGCGTACGAAGAATAGATACGAAACTTCGACGGATTGCCGATGTAAGGCGAGATGTCTAAGGTTCATAAATTGGGCTAAGGGGAAGTGTACATCGAAAAATGAAACTGACGACAGGCGTTTTGCATGATTCTTGCTGTTCCTCCTTCAAGCGCTTCATAAATTCTGCTGCCAGGCGGTTGAGGAACCCAGTCAGCTGTGAGCGAGAACAATCAGCTCCCCAAGTACTGGCCTCCCAACTGTTTCTTTGCCTACCGCGTTTGTCCAGGGGCCAAAGTTTGATGGATGAAAGAACGACTCTGTGCTAGTAATAATACGATCCAATGAGTCAAGGGCTTTGGATCCCGCTACGTATCCTTTAGAGCTTTCATTGTTACGAATATCTCCATCGACTGCCATGGAGTATACAAGGATTTTAGCCAAGGCATCTAGGATTGAGCTAGAGGTCAATCATACAAAAACATAATGATAGCACGAACTCATGCGATTGATACTTTTCTTGATGCGAAGGGAATCCTTGTCAGCCAAAGCATCTGCATGGCCAGCGGTTGTCGAAGCTCCCTGCAGCAATCAGTGAGAAGACTGTCCTTGTTTTCTATAAGACGGTACTACCTGCGTCGCCCCAACAGGCACATCTGAAGATTAAAATGAGATTTGAATTTATAGAATCTCATACACATGCGCTCACTCATTGAACCTAAGCCTTTGCCAACGAGAGTCTTCCATTCGGCTTCACTCCATATGCCTACATCCTTCCATTTGGCACCCCCTTCTTCGCCGGCATCACTGTTGGTCCCAGAGACATGTTCTTCCGACAGGAAGCCAGCTAGTTCCAGTACTCTGTCGTCCATCACATATGAGTTAAAGGCCTCCCATATCTTAAAGATCGCAGGCATATAAAGATGGATATGTGTTGGGGGGAGAAACGACGTCATAACAGGTAGGATGATCAGGATAGTCTGTGAATGGGTGTCTACTTCAGTGAATATACGAATGGTCCAACATCGAGCGACATACATCCTTGGTGAGGAGAGGAAGAAATGTTTCAAGCATGGTAGGTATTTCTTCCGGAGAAAAGTATCGTTTACATTGCTCTGCAAGATACAAAAACAGATTGACGACATTGCGACTGATATGATCGTTAAGATATGTCGAGGGTGCACAATATAAAGATGAGAACATACGAAGAATCCTGGATGCGCTTCTTTGGCCAGAGCTCTTTCTGTAAAGCACGCCAAAGGGTTTTCCAAGGTAGTTGAAGATCAGAGGATTCGAGCTTGCGTCTGGAGCCTGGTTTATTGGCCAACAGTCGAGAAAGCATATCAGTCCAACTACGGAGAACTCGGGACTCCACTCCTGGAATCAAACTCAATTCATAGTAAAGCCGTACTAGTTTAGCACGCGTCGACTTTGGCATAGGATAGCGCATTAAGAGCCAGCTATAACAGGTTCACAAGCATTAGTGTTCGCAAGTGAGTTATGGAACTTTAGATGATACCATTGAAGCATTCCATCCCAAGTGCTGAGCACAAGCCAGTTCTGAGATTTCGCAGCAACGGCAATCTTTCCAACGATTTCTTCTAACTTGTGGTGCATATCTTCCACAGATTCAGTTTCATAAGGTACGGAGCCAAGATAGGTCTTCAGTGACGCGAGTTGCTTCTCGTCGTCCGACAAGGCGGCAGATTCGATGGGAGTGTCGGTGATAGAGAATCCATCCTCCATGATGATCGAAGAAGGATGCAAATGTTGTCCCTTGGATAATTCTACGTTGAGAATGTTTGGAATGAGTTCAGCACTGGAATCATATACGGACATGATAGTGGAATGAAAGAAGAAAGTGACTGACAAATTCGAAGCCGTATATACCAGAATTGAAGCGCTGACGCGTCTTTAGCAAATGACCTTTAGTAATCTCAAGGATGCGTACTCGTAACTTCGCAGAAGATACGACGCGCAAGCCATTTAGATCATCATCGATCAGTTGTGCCTGTGAGACTCACGTGACCCAGTCTGACGTAAGACTATTCATTTCATGTTACGGTAAGGCTGCCTACACGAAGCTGCTGGTTGCCAATTGTGACGATGAGTTCCAGTCTCTTTCGTCCTATTGCAGGCGTCGCGGCTCGAACCAGGTTATTTACTTCCTTCCGGAGACGCCCTCTACACACGTTCCCTCAACAAAAGCACAACAATCGACTTTTTTGGTGTACCGCGGCCATCTCAGCTACTGCTTTAATAACCATCATGCCCACAATTCACCTCGATGCCGTTGAGCATCCTCCGAGAGCTCAGGATAATGTAGAGACTGTCTGTCTGTTTTCACTTCATCCATCTTTCATTACAAAACACTTACTTTTCCCCAGTGGACCCAGCAACATCAATCGAGTTTCCAAAAACTATTTGCGTGCCCTCGAAGATTAAAATCCCCACAATGACTCTTCTTGGTTTAGGCGTACGAACAGTCTCGTTTCTAGGTATCAAAGTGTACTCAGTTGGTTTCTATGCAGATCTGGAGAATCCCAATCTCACGGTTAGTCACTATATATAATATTCCTTCCAAATATTGATTGCATTTTGCCAGATCTCTCAAAATATGAGTTCGGAGGAGAAAATAGAACATATCGTGAAAACCTCTGCATGCATTGTCCGTATAGGTACACCTCCCCCATGTTCGACAGAGTTTATCTAACCTTTCTGGTAGTCCCTGTGCGAACTACGTCATACACTCACCTTCGAGATGCATTCATGCGTGCACTCCAAGCGAGGATGGCCCTGAGAAAGAAAGAGGGTACTCTGTCAGAGGATGATGCATACAACATTGGCACTCCTATGCGAAAATTGAAATCCCTCTTTCCTAATTCTCCCTTACAAAAGCACACTCCGTTGGATATACTCCTCATGGAGCCATCCCCCGGCCGGTCACGAGCTTTAGTGTTTAGAGATCTTGGAGCTATTGAAGATGATTGGGTAGCGGCTGAATTTGTCCTTCACTACTTCGAGGGTGTAGGACCAAGCCCTGCTGTAGGTTCCTTGTGCAGTGATCATACCGTTCAGGACGTTAATTTTGGCTCGCTTTACACAGCTTAAAAAATCGGTTATCGAATATCTAGAGTCGCTCAACAAACCAGAAAAGTAACTGGATAACATTTGTATCCATAAGCACAGAATTACACTATGCACCACCTCCCGCACAGGGGAGGTGCTGGACCTTGCTGAACTCAATTAAGCAGCTACTTAGCAACATTATAGGGGCTCCTACTGGGTTCCTCCATACTGCCGACATCAAAATAATTTACATATTACTGGGAGGTTCAACACATGACCTCAACGCATGACTCACCTGCCCGGTCCCCCATGAGTATATATTTCGGCAGAGTTCCCCTGACGAAGTATGGTAATTCTTTCACCTAGGTGTCTGTTATATAAGTACAGCATTCGACCTCCTTGACAAACGACCATTCATGAGTAAAGCATATCAGTCGAAGCATTTAAGCCGTAAGCCACCCCTCACTTTCTTTCACCTATGCCTTTTAAGGCGACTTTTAGAGGAACAGGTGGATCGATTCCTCGATGATGGGTATCTTGTCATAAAGAATGCTTTTACAAAGGAACAAGCCACGGAGTGGACTGCCAATTTATGGGCTCGCCTTGGCCTCGACCCACACGATAAAACATCATGGGATAGGGAGCGCATACACATGCCATCGCATAAACGAGAACTTGTGGCCAACTTCGCCCCAAAGGTAATAAGGGATTCATACACTCAGATAAATGCTGAAAGTACTGTACAGGCATGGGAGGCAATAATTGATCTTCTTGGGGGCGAGAGTCGCATTGATGAAAAGTCTAGTACCTGGGGTGATTCCTTCATCGTCAACCTAGGAACAGATGAGCTCCAGAGGTACAACAACCACATCGATCCACAAGATCTAGACAATTGGCATGTCGATGGAGATTTTTTTGTAAGCACTCAGATTGTCAACTAAACTAAGCGTACCGACCACAACCAAGGTTCACTATCTCGACTCCCCTGAGCAAGCATTGCTTGTTATTCCCATTTTTTCGAATATTCAGCCCGGTGGTGGAGGCACAATGATTTCCCCAGATGGGATCCCCTTGATCGCCCAATACCTTGCGTCCCATCCTGAAGGCGTCCTGCCAACAGGTCTCTCCTTTACTCCATCAACAAGTTTTTATGCCAACTTCAAGGACGACCCAGGATATTGGTCTCATTTACAGGAGATAAAGAAGTGCAACAGATTTGTTGAGATGACTGGGGAAGTAGGCGACGTCGTCCTGATGCATCCGTTGATGATGCACTCAGCATCGAAAAACTATACAAGAATTCCCAGGATTATCACCAATCCACCAGTTGGGTTAAAGGAACCGTTCAACTTCGCACGCCACGATCCTGAAGAATACAGCTTGGTTGAGCTGAAGACTTTGAAAGCGCTCGGAGTCCAGCGTTTCGATTTTAAAATAACGACGGAGCGACGAATATTCGTGCCGGCCAGACAGCTGGCACAGGACAAGCTTCTAGAGGTGGAGAAACAGAGGTTGGCCTGAGAGAGAAGAGCTGCAATTCGACGGCGGTACACTTACTTGGACGGTCCCACTGCTACTTTCTTAATGGCAACTTGCTGTGTTTCGTTATTATGTCCATGCTGAACGGGTGATCATCCAGCCAAAGGATCTGTCTTTGACTTGTCCTCTTATGGCGAACGGTTGAGCCTTGTAAGGCGGAATATCGGTGAATACCGCATCGTGTGTGGTCTTATGTATTAATGTAAACCAGAATACCGAGAACTTGCCCAGTTGGAGACTATACACATTGATGATGACTAGATCCTTCATAAATCCATAGATTGTTTGATAGACGTTTTCGCTGCGATGTTTACGTATATGTACCAAAATAGGTGTATTAAGAGGCTAGTAGTTTTTTTAGCCATAGCCTTTCCAACATGTATGTCCCAAAATCCATACTTCGAGGACCGTACCTACCTTTTTGTTCACCCTGCTTCTGGCGTTCTCGGATATTCACGTTATCCCGACGGAAATATGCAACTCATCGCGGCAGCCTTGAGACAGGGTCCTCACCGCTTTCCCAGTCTCTGGACACCAAACAGCGAGCAACACCAAGGGGAGATTCTGTTGGGCCATTCCGCTTAGGGCTTGCCCAATCATCGCTAAAGAGGGGAGAACGTGTACAGAAATGGTCCGAGTTGAGCGCAGGTGGAAAAGGTGCGTGTTAATTTATTGTCTCTTAGCCAAGTTGTTGAGAATCATTGCCAGTTTTACGAACCACTGCTCGAACCTCGAATCTCACAGTAATACTCCTGGGTGCTGGCCTGTCCGCTTTACTCGTATACTCCCTTACATCAGAGCTGTTTTCAAGAAATTCCCCCACCGTTCTATATGGTGATGCCTGTGAACGGATTAAAGTATCCACCAAGGTGTGTTTCACGATACACGTATCATACACAATATTTTATGTCTTGTCAGGTTGCTAAATACCTACATGGACCTCTGACATTTCACAACAATCCTCCTTCTGTCATTCGGCCACGACATCGTAACCGTCATGTTATTTCACAAATAATGGTTGATGCACAAGGACAGGAACATATGATAATGACCTTCTACGTTCAAGGTCGTCCACCAGGCTCAGAAGCTTTACCATCAGAGGCTTCTTATATGGATACTGCGGCAAGTTGGGCACAAGAGAAAATAACTGACCTTTCTGATCTTACTCTCAATGAGTCAATAATATGGACCAGAGAGCACGCACATAATATCTGGGACAGGGCGAGACGGTTGTTTAAATATCTCAGTGGCGCACCGCTACCCCCACCTTCTCTCCCTCCTTATCCTGAAAAACAAGTGGAACAGATGGAACCTGAACGCAGTACTGCCTGGAGTTTCGCGGACATGTTCTCGGCACTGAAAAGTTCCCCCTCATCTCAATCCAAACCCATCTATGCGCAGGAGGGGCGGGTGTACACTGATGGAGAGGTTCACGCCAGCTTTATTCGGGTCAGCCTTTGGAATATCTTGATAACCCTTCTTTTAACACCCAAGTAGAACAATGATGGCTACTTTGTGTTTAGATATTTGCTTGTTGACATCCCAAGTGAGTTGTACCCAGCCTATCTCTCCCTATGTGCCTGATAATCATGGACTATCACCATCATAGGTTCCAGAAACTCAAATCCGGTACGAGTGTTCGTGGAACGGGCTCCAGGGGTAAGGGACAACGAGCCCGTAATGCGATGGAACAGCTCATAACCATGTGCTGTAATGTGATAAATATAATTGTTCGACCACTTCCAAATCTTTTGAACGAAAGTGGAGCCAAATTAGTCTCCAAATAGTTTCTGAACTCGTTTCAATACGGAATCCTTCGATGGATCTGCAACCTCCGTGTATCAGTTCGTGCGGCGAATAGAAAAGGTGGCTATAGCACGGACCGTAAGGATGATCCTTCGAAGGTATTTCAAGCAGGGCAGGAAAGGCCTGTTGGTACTTGTCCACTGTTGGACGAATCTTCTCCGCAATCTGCATTAAACACGATCAGTATCTGGGCTAAGGGCCTTCCTTGCCGAACACACATGCTGGTTTATCAACAAAATAGCAATATCCTTCCGCGTAATGAACTCCTGGAAGGCAGATTCAATTGCTGATACTTGGGTCTCTGCGCCAGATCCGGATGTTTAGACCCACTAGCACTGATAGAACCCGGACCTACTAGCGTCGACGACAAGAAAATTCTTCTTCTGTTGTTCGTTAATGTGCCCTATACCAGCCAAGAGAAGCCCAGTGATTGAATCCTGAGATTTAATAGGAGGTGAGGATTGACAAATCAATAAAACAATAATATGTACCTCATCTCCAATGACCGCAATCAGATTGCGATCTTTGAAGGATGTATTGGCCATTCTCTTTGCAAACAACGACGTATAACTGCTAAATCGTTCGGACAAGGACCATAGTACTAATACCTAGCTTTATATTTGGCAGTACCCTCCGACTATAACAGACTAACAGAGGGATACTGGCACTGCTCAATGGAAGCATCGCGACATTGCCGCAGACTCTATCGTCTAATCCTGTCTAATCTTAATGCCTAATACGCATGGGAAAAGACCTGTTTAATTGTGACACACGATTAATTCTTTTCAGATACCTCTAAACAAGATGGATGTCTTCAACCATCCACCAGCCATTGCTGAAGACACCCTCCAGTACACTCTCTATCCTCCTAAGAATCGATCGGATAAGGCCTCTGTTACAACTTTCGCGGCTTGTATCAGAACACACGCCAATTCCCTTCTACCCGAGTTCATATGGCACCGTGATGCTTTCGAGGCAAAGGTCGTCCCAGACCCCGATCCTGATAATGATGGTTGGATACTTGAGGGCAGGATGAGAGTAGGGGATTGCGTCGACGACGAATGGTGTACGACCTGGCTTTTGAAGCAATTTAGTGCGAAGTGGGACCTTGTCATTAGGTACGAGTGCTCATCTCCAATGCTAAACGAGAACTGTCTGATTCACAAAACATCAGCGTATTTGACTCGGATGGAGAATTCTTGCTGATCGAAGCTGCAGAGGATCTGCCCTCATGGGTAAAGCCAACAAATTCCCAAAATAGGGTGCGCTATCCATCCGTTCTTTTGGTGAGGGAATGAACCATTCACAGTCAAAACCTTCCATAGGTCTGGATTTATAGCTCCCGCTTACACCTTGTTCCCATCTCACACACATCTCCACCGTTTAGAAAATATCACCGCCGACAACTTCCTGGTGCAACAGGAGATGACGATCAGGAAAGCACATTGGTGGAGAATGACGATGAATTCATTTCCACTCAGGATGCTATCAAACTCGTCAGGGAGCCGTCTGTTTATACCGTAGCTCCCACTGCTGTCGAGGATACTGTATGGAGAAGGATCTCACAGTATGCCTCTATCACACTCAAAGTATAAGCATTCCTCAATTCTTCCAAGGTATCCGGGAGCAGCGACCAATCATTCGCACAAAACCAAGGCCTACATACCCACTGACATTGCTGCATCATTGACTAAAAATCCTTCTTTAATCCAGAAGGCTGTGGAGGCATTTTATACAAGAGATGCAATACAATTACGCGTGAGGTCACTTTTGTTCACTGCCTTTGAAACCTAATTTTATGCCCTTCTGATGCCAGTGTGCTCACCGGATGAACCGATTCCCTCCTAGCTCCTGCGTGCTAAGCACAGTGAAAATGACACGCACAGCATATGCCCAGCTTGTTGGACAAAAATTCTCACCTCCCAAGATTTTTGGACAATGGCAGGAGCCACAAGGGACTAAGGAACGAAGATGGCGCGACATTGGGATGAAAGTTGTGCGTTTATACCACACATAAAACTCGCTCACATTGTTCTGAATATGTGATCCGACAAGGCTGTCGGGTTCGAGATGCTTTACCAGGAGAGCAAAGGCCGGTCCGATGGATCTTCGACGGAAGATGGTGTTAAATCATCAGTAGGCGTTATGCCTTTTCGCGGGCCTGAGGGTAACAATTTTTTTCTGCAGATCGAGGCCAAAAAGGATGCACTGCGGCGGAACCCAGAGTACATTAAATATATTCAAAATCTCGTCTCCATGGATTATTTCCAAGGCAAAATTGAGGGGTCAGAACTTTGGGGCGTGCTCGAAAACAAGGCAGCTGAAATCTTTGTGGAAGTTCGGCGCGAGGAGTACGATCTTATTTTTTAAGGTTTTATGTTACATCTGAATTGGCTCTTAGCAATGCCAATAGATCGACTTTCGCATCTCAAGTTAATGTCGCAGTCCTCCAACCACTCCATACTCTTTCTATACCTCAGAGTGATGAAGATTCTGACGATTGGCTAAATATAGACCCAGAAAGATTTGAAGTAACATTAAAGCGAGGAGTGGGTATTGACAAAGAGGCGGACGCGATGGAAGTCGACATGCCAGAAACAAACGAAACAATGGAAGAACGTTTAGCATCAGCACAAGCAACAAAACTAAAAGAGTTTGCCACCAAGATCGAGACCTTTGTCGAGGGCGAGGGTGATCTTGAAGGGGTGAGGTTCGATGAGTACGCCTTGGTTTCTTTCTTGTTTATAGTGTTATGCTGAATATGCATAATAGTGATATATTGTCAGACGAAGAATTTAGTGACGAAGAAACTGATTCAAGCAGCGATGGAGAAAGAGAGGACTCCGCAGCTAGACAAGCAGCAATGGATAAACTTGTTCCCGGACTAGAGGCCTCTGAATACGGAAGGATGCCAGTATCATTTTATAGTAATTCACAGCGAACTGCCCCTACAACTGTTGGAACCAACGTGGTAGGAGAATCAATGACGCAAGATACGAAGATCCAATTTGAAGAGGAATCAAGCGGCCAACCTCAGGCGAGGCCAATCAGGCAGCCAATAATCCCTCGAGATAAATATGACGGGGTTGACTCCGACGATGAAACGGATGAGGAGGACATAGGAGATGACGACGAATCGGAGGAGGATCGACCCCAGGTTGTAGGAGACATCGAAATTGACATGGGTGAGGAGGAAGAAGAATTTCTGGAGTTTTCCAGGCAAGCACTGGGGATCACTGATGAGCAATGGCATGATATTGTTCGAGATCGCCAGGACCGTGGTGGTAAGCATATCATATGCTAACAGACCTAATCTAACTTTCTGTCATAGCGTTCGTCCCCAAAAGTGCCAAGAGACAAACATCTATATCAACAGCAACATTGGCGCCGAAAGCTGCAGAGAACCAATCACAAGGCCGAGAACCGGCACCTGGACCGCGACCTAATGTAAATCCAAACCTCAACTCGTTCGAGGCTGTCATGGATGCAGTGGATGCAGAGCTGTCTCGCATTCGGTCAAGTTCCAAGAAAAAACCCCCGCCTTCTGCCCCAATATCTGGTGAGAAAGGGAAAGGAAAAGCCAAGGTAGCGATTGAAGGCGAGGACGAAGACATCGAGGGCGCCATGGATGCTGAACTTAGAGCCGCGCTGGAGCATGAGGGAGTCGAAAATGATGACGAAGATGAAGAGCCACCAGACTACAATTTAATTAAGAATTTCCTGGAAAGTTTTAAAAGCCAAGCAGGACTTTCGGGACCTGTGGGTAACCTTGCTGGGATGCTGCAGCCGGGGTGGCAGCTTCCTAGGGACAACTCGTAGGTGTAAATATAACTTCCAATGAGCTTTGGCCACTCTACATAGTTTGTTGAAGTCCTTCTATAATTATATCACAACCAAATATACAATTGAACCTGAACGTGTGCCCCTTCAATCTATCCACCAGCAGCTCCGACAAACCTAACCGCATACCAGGCCACGGAGCAGACTTACACTTATGATTCACGCTGTTCTGATCTGTTAGGCTCGTTCTCAGTAAAATGTGATGGATAATTGACTTGCTGTCTCCACTAGTCAATACCTCTGGAGTTGCGAGATTGACCAAGTTTTACACACCTCTACACCAATCTTCTCAGACTCTAGTACAGAAAATCTTTTCTCTGATCCACTCACGACCCGCCGGTCTGTGCAACTTTCTCGATGCGCCGGAGCTTGAAGCGTTTCTAGGTAAGGACGAAGCGGGGAGGTGGCAGGTCGTATATCGAAATTACGCAACCCTTTTCTTCGTGTTCGTGGTGGACGGTGCAGAGAGCGAGCTCGGGATCCTGGATTTGATTCAAGTACGTTGGACGAAGTGCTTTTACATGTTAATGTTGATCAAGGCATTGATCTGGCCCCCTTTAGGTTCTCGTAGAATCTCTGGATAGAGCATTCGAGAACGTTTGCGAGTTGGACTTGGTATTCCACTTTGACGAAGTGACACTATTTATCTATAGTGCGCTTTGACACGCGAACTTATGCTGAGTATACAAGGTACACCATATCCTTGCAGAAATCATACAAGGGGGATTAGTCTTGGAAACAAATGTGGAAGAGATAGATGCTTCAGGTATGTCGCTTAGCGAGTCGATGTTGTTTTCACGTGAATTGATGAATCACTTTTCAGTCCGACAAGCTTCAAAAGCCCGAAAGGAAGCATTTACATCTGCAAACCCTCTTTCGCTAGGCGTGGGTGGTGGCCTTGGTCCCCGAGGAAACATGAAGACACCTCTCGGTTGGTTGACGGGGAAATTGACGGGAGTGGGAGCGAGATAAATTGTTGGCGATTCCTAGGCTTACTCACTATGTCATAAAGTGGCGTGGAGCTCCAGTACGCACACTGTGACCCGCGGTCGATATCGGCGGTTGGGACGTCAGGATGAAGCCGGTGTAATGACCGGAGATGGGCAATTAATGGGCTTTATTATCTCTATCTATAGCAGCTCATAACACGCATGTATTCCCAAAGGAACGAGAATAGAACATTGATGTTCACAAGCAACAAGCAGCAATTCAACCAGGTGCTAAAGGTGCCGCGAGTGAAGTACCTGCTCCCCCTGAGGTCAGCGACTGTTGAAGAGGATCGGTACCGACGGAGCTTACGCTTTCTTTTCTTTTTACCTGCGCCAGCGGGCGCTTTAGCGGGTTCCTGGGGTGGTGGTAGGGTTTGTACTACTTTTGGAGTTGTGCCCCTGGAGGAGCTGGGTCCTGGAGTTGGAGAGGAGCGTAGGTGTGTTAAGGGGGTGTCCGCCAGCGGTGGATCAGCAGTGGCGGCAAAGGCAGCCGAAGCAACGGATGTTTTAGAGTGCATAGCGGTTGCGCGCATGGCGTTCAAAAGGAGCATGTTGTTCTGTTGCCGCTTCGGCGCCCCCGGTGAGTTGAGAACCTTACCCTTTATTGAGTCAATGGAAGATGCGCCCTCATCCACACTAACGGTATCGTCATCTACGGACCGCTTCTTTGCAGCTTCGACGGGAAAGGAGGAATCGGTGATTGGCCACACGAAACCAGTTCGAGGTGTGTAATCGGGCCGGTGGGATCGAAGGATGTTGAGGGAGCTTTGCAAGGAGTGGAGGGATGTGAGCTGGATGGCCGCGCAGAGGTCAGCAGGGGCGATTACCTAGCAACAAGGGGCGCACCAGACGGTTGGATAGAATGGTGTACACGTCGGGAGACTGATAGATTCGATTATTCATGATGAAGTATGCGGCCATGGGCCTGACTGTAGATTTTAATGCAAAAGGAGGAGGTGGAGGTAGGAGACGAAAGTGGGTACCTTCGTCTGGGGAGAGCCGTTCCCTCTTCTGGATGATAAAAGCAGAGGGTGGTTGGGCGTGGACGACAGCAAACTCGATACCAGTGAAACGTCTAGAATAGATGAGAGGAGAGCAGGGAAGAGAAAGAGAAGAAGATACTTGAGTTCGTCAGCCTCGTTGGCTAGGGGGAGGCCTGAGTGGATTGTCTGCATACGAAGAACCTGGTTATTGCTTTGCTTGTCATAGAACATAGAAGTAGCAAAGTAGTCAAAGACGTTATGGGCAGTGAGAGGACCATTTGCCTGGATCCACTCATGCCAAATAAAAAACCGGTGACTGTAGTCATCTGGGGGGTGGAGATCATTTAAGTCCATCGTGGACCAGGACGACGCTTGGCACAAAAAAAACAAACACAACTTCGGGCCCTGCGTTCGCACGGGAAGCACTTTTCTTTGGACGGCAACTGCACAGGCTACTTACCGCTATGCTGGGTTCGTCGCTATCCGTTATGACCCTGCGTCCCACCCTTTCTATGCTGCCATGTCTGCTCGTCTGTCCCTTCTGCTCTCTTCTGCCTCCCGCACTGTCCTTCGCCACTTCACGAATCATGTTGGCGTCGGTCTCGTCTGTGCAGTTGCCTATTTTGACCCGTATGCTCCTTGTTCTCTCTCTCTTACCAGCCTCATTCTCCTCCAAGCGGAAACTGGAGCGTCGACCTCCAGGCTGGCTCCAACTTTGGCTACCGGCCCATGCTCTTCGTCGTCCTCGTCGCTGGCCTGGGCGCCATGGTCCTCCAGGTGAGTCCTGGTAACCCGTTCTTTCACCCTCTAACAACTATCAAGACACTCGCCTGCAAGCTCGGCTGTATAACCGGCCTTGGTAAGAAATACAAAAAATCTAGTCATCACATTCATAGACAAATCAATTAACTACATATCAGATTTAGCCTCCCATTGCCGTCTGTTGCTCTATAACAGACCAAGGTATCCACGTTTAATTCGATATCTCCTCTTGTACCCTCTCTACGCTCTGTCCGAGATAGCCATCATATCCACAGACTTGGCTGAACTTCTGGGTTCTGCGATCGGTCTCTGCCTCATCTTCCCAAAACTACCCCTGTGGGGAGGCGTATTAATTACTGCCGCAGACGTGCTCGTGTTTTTGGCTTTCGCCGATCCCTCTAGGGGTCAGGGACGTCCCGTCAGAGTTTTTGAAGCTATTATAATCGTCCTTGTCAGTTCCTCATTCTGACATAGAGGCACATCAAGCTCATTGGTCCACAGGTTTTTGCTGTCTTTGCTTGCTTCCTCGTGCTTCTCGTGAAAGTAAAGCCTTACTGGCCTGACGTGTTTCTTGGCTATCTTCCGTCCAAGGGGCTGTTTCAATCTGAACCAGATGCTGTTTACTCTGGTATGAATTATCGACCCCCCAATGTAGGTAGGATACTCATAATTGGCCCAGCTGTTGGTATCCTAGGTGCAACCGTGATGCCCCATGCGCTTTTTCTAGGCTCCTCGCTCGCTGCCCAGGATCGCATTTCTCTAGCCCCCCCTGAATCCCCCAGCCTGTCCGGGACCGCCACTCCACACTCCTTCAAGTCACGAGTAATTGGGGTATTTTCTCCTCTGTTCCGAGTCACCCGTGCCGAACGTGTCGCGGCGGCAAAGGATTACCGAACAAAGTATGGTGAGCGCGAAAACAATACGCTGGTCTTCATCCGGCAGCACCTGGCACATGCTATCGTAGACGTCGTTACCAGTCTCTTGGGCCTGGCGGTTCCAATCAACTCAGCGTCAGTCATATTCTCCGCTAATGATAGCATGTCCTTACCCATGCTGTGGTTTATCTTCTAAAGTATTCTTATTCTGGCTGCGACAGTCTTCTATGAAGGCCCTGGTCTAAAGACGGCGCGACCTGCAGGGCTGTTCGAGGCGCATGACCTTATCAAAATGCACCTGGGAAATGGTATCCCGCTTTCGTCCCACTTTTGCGGGACCGCACTGATCATGATATTACAAGGGGCCGCCTTTGTGTTTGCGCTGGCATTGCTATGTGCTGGGCAGACATCCAGCATTACCGCCACCCTTGCAGGTCAGATTGTATCTGAAGGTTTCATCGAGTGGATGGTTTCAGTGCGTGTGACCAGTACAACAATATCTATAACTGACACGTTCGGCGCAGCCTTTCCTACGCCGCCTCGTAACTAGGCTCATAAGCCTCATCCCAGCAGTTGTTGTAGCTGTTTCCGTTGGGCGAGGAGGTATCAATACCCTTTTGGTCGCCTCACAAGTGATATTATCCGTCGTCCTACCTTTCATCGCATTCCCCCTTATCTACCTTACATCGTCCGAGGTTGTGATGCGTGTCCATAAATCAGCGGAGCAAGTGCCAGAAGTTGACGAGGTCGTAACTGTGCAGGAGGAGGTGGATGAAGTTTCCACCGAATTAAGAAATGATCGGCCCTTGTCAGAAAAGGTGGAAACATCGTCCGTCGTTCACGATCACGAAACGATCGACTTTAGTAATGGGTGGATACTCTCGACCATTGCCTATGCAATCTTCTCCGTTGTGCTGATGGCAAATGTTTATGCAATAGTGATGCTTGCAATGAAAGAGAAGTTGGAGACATAGTTATTTAATTTTTATAGTTGCTGTACATTCAAGGCGAAATTTATTTAGATTGGGAATGTGTATTGTCCATGGCAAGTCGTCCGGCGGATAAGTAGGGGTGATGGTAAAAAGACGGATGGGAGTGTGGTGGGAAGGGGGTAAAAAGAAAAGAAAGAAGAGCTAATCAAAGGGTAACAGTTTTCCTCAAACAGGTGGCGAGAGAAGTGTTCGGTGAGATTGAACGAGTGTATATATAGTTCAGAAACATGCACAAGGCAGCCACAATAAGTAAGGAGTGTTGATTTAATACGAGATCACGTCCGTCGCTTGGCCAAGCATACATGAAGCAAGGCGGTACGGAACGTAATACATCGAGAGATGCCTGGCGCGACAGGAATTCCAATGGTCGTGAATGCATGGGGGAAGGTCACATATGACGGAACTTGCTGGGAGCCGGGGCGGGTAGGGTTGTGCATCGCCTTTAATGGGAAGAGTCAGCAGTAGTAAAGAAAAACAGAAAATAGAGCTTACACAAAGATATCTTCTAAATAACAGAACAGAAGACATTGAATTACTTAACATCATGGCAAGCGCATGTGCCAGCCTTGCCAATATAACCCTTGCCACATGTATCACACCAGCCACGAGGGCCATTTTCGACACCGATAGACACCTTGGTGGAACCGGAGTGATGGGACGAGGTATCCGAGTCGTCACGGTGAATGCTGATAAGATGACGGCCCAAGTCATGCTTGCGGCTGAAGGAGCGCCCGCACGAGGAGTGGGGGCAGACATGGGGCTTGAGCCTGTTCGGGTCATGTGTTGCCATGTGTGTTTTCAGGTTGTAAGCACGAGCAAAGGCTGTGGACGGGAGTAAATTTTACGAGGCAGAGTGGCAGAGGCTAATAAGAGCAACTTACAACGAGGGCAGGCGCTGCACTTGTACTTCTTGCGGGGGTCAAGCTTCTCGTCCGTAAAGCGGGCATTCGAAGATGGAACCACTGAGAGTGGCGTGGAGATGTGGGACGGGGATATCGTGGACTGGGGAGTGAAGCCGAGCTGGCTGTAAAAGTCCGACGAGATGGAGTTGCGCTTAGGGTCGTAGTCGGAGATGCTAGTGCGAGGAACGTAAGTCTTCTCAAACGTCTTCGCAGGAGGGCTGCGAGGCGGGGTTGGAGGAAGGGTCCCGAATGAAGGGTCGGAAGTAGCATCAAGAAGGGACAGGGGCGACTGTGCGCCACCGAAGTCATCAACGCGGATGCGGTTGAAGTCCATGTCGTCAAGCGAAAAAGAATAGGCAGTCTGGGGGGAATGGAAGGGTTCTGAATAGTAGGACAAAGTGTCCTGGGCTGAGGACTCGGAAGAGTGGGTTATAGAGGACGGAGGGCCACAAGTGGGGATGATCTGAGAAAAGGCAGAATTAACCTGGGTGACCTCGAGTTCCAAGAGATCGAGCTGATCGAGTTCGTTCTCAAAACAGTCAATTGAGGGGGTTGCAAGGTCAGCAGCAGAGTGGAAAGAGGAGAAGTCAAGACCGTAGTACTGCTGCTTGTCGGTGTAGAAATCGAAGAGAGCAGGAAACTGCGTGGTTTGTGAATGGTCGTACATTGCGGTAGAAGTGCTGCGGATTGCTTTAATAGAGGAGTCAGTGGAGATGGTGGTTTGGAAACAAAAAGCTGTGGCCGCAATCGCTTTCCATTATACAGTGCTGCGCATTACGTAACCGGCTGCGTAGCCGTCATGCCGCACTGCCTCGCACAAGGCCATCTTTCTCCGGGAACTCGTCACCACCAAGTGGCAGCAAGTGACAGCAACGTGGAGACAGCACTCTGCTCCACCCTGTTTGTTGCCGTCAACCAAGGAACGAACTGGTGTGGCGCGGCCCGCCTCTGGTTCACGACATATTGCCGCTGACTCTCTGACTCATTTCTAGCGCTCATGATGACTAAATCGCCCGATGGGCGTTTCTTTCTCAGCAACCATCTAGGCAACCATCCACGCAACTACACACCAACCCTATGAACAACCTTTTTCTGTCAATGGATATCAGCATCTTCAGCCCCAATCCAAATATAGTTTTCTAAGCCCACCCACCTGCCCTGAAAATCGGATAATTTCCCTCTTCTCCATGATAAATAGTGTTCGCTCAAGAGCATGGCTTGAGAATCCCTGCTGGGTCACGAACTCCCGGACCAGACTCTGGTAGCTAGTACTCCATCCTACAGGCAATCGCCTCCGAAGCTCCCGCTCAATTCTTGTCATCTCCTCATTTAGCTCGCCACGGCTCATACCGTCAACAGATCCCGCGGACACTGCGTCCATTGTCGAGAACTTGAACAGTCGAATCGCCTCTTCGACATGGTGGTTTTTTACAACTGGGCTTAATGTCATCTTTGCAAGAGACTCTGATATTCGAATGATGGCCTCCAGTTGGCTGGTTAAACCTGTTCTTAGTGTTTAAAGGCGGTCTTAAGAGAAAGGCTCACCGAACAGTGATCGGAATGGAGCTCCTCTCGTCATTATCGCGTTCGAGTTGTTGGACTTGCTTCCGCAAACCCACAAAGTGGCTACTTAACATCTCATGAGCATCCGCAGACAAGCGAGGTGCACATTTGCTAAGAATAAACTCAGAAACCTGATCCAGCCCAGCGATTGACCCCAAGTACCTTTTACAGTAAGAGATATACCGTTTCATCTGTTCCAATCCTAGCTCACCAACATTCTCCCCGTTTTCATCAGTGCTTTGATTCGGGCGGTTCATGTGAATATTCATGACGTGCTTGGCAATCATCTGTGCAACGCAAAGTCAAGTAATGATTTTTCACGCAACTTCAGAGTCTTGCAGCGTACCTTGTCCCGCGCTTCATTATGCTCGTCTTTAACAATGAAAATCATGTCAAAGCGAGATAAAATCGTCGTTTGGAAGTCTATGTTCTGGAAGCAGCGTACATATCAGATGCCAACACTCCTCGTGAAAGCAAATACCTCTCCTGGACTTCTGCCCTCGTCATATCGACCAAAGACAGGATTCGCAGCCGCGAGCACACTGGTACGTGAGTTCAAAACAGTAGTAATGCCAGCCTTGGCTATTGAAATAGTTTGCTGCTCCATTGCCTCGTGGATCGCAACTCGGTCCTCGTCGCGCATCTTATCAAATTCGTCGATACATACAACACCTGTATCTGCAAGGACCATGGCTCCACCTTCCAGGTAGAACTCACGCTGATAAATTCTTCTCAGCAATGGAACATAGCAAGGATCAGAAAGAACTCACAGACACAGCGTCACGCTGGACTGAAGCCGTCAAACCAGCCGCACTTGAGCCTTTACCCGAAGTGTACACGGCAATGGGTGCAACCTTGAATGCATTTTCAAAAGCAATAAAAAAACCTCACAAAGACGTGGAGTATTAAAGACTTACCTTTTCAACAAATTTGAGGAGTTGACTCTTCGCCGTACCTGGATCACCAAGTAACAGTACATTTATGTCTCCACGCAATCTCATCCCGTCCGGTAATATTTTCTTGGATCCACCGAATAATAAACATGCAATAGCCTTCTTAATGTCTTGGACGCAGTGTAAGTGCGCATTCTCACCAGAATGACATGGCTCACCAAGGCTCCCATAAATACTGGGTGCAACGCTCTTTGCAAATCTCTCATAAAACCCTTCGCTTCTCGCCATTTCACTGAACTCTTCCTCTTCCTCTGGTGTGAACTGGACACCAAAAGGATTCGAGCCCGTGCCCCCTGCAGAAGGAGATGACAATTCAAGGTGGATGACGCGAAGATACGGCTGGCGCAACGCAGCTGGCCCGGCGTTTTTCTGCAGAATGAATATATCAGAATCGGTAGTATCAAAAAACTTGTACCGTACGTTCTTCGCTGATTGAAAAGTCGAATAAATCCCAGTAGCTATTATTCGTGAGCCAGGGACAACTTTCCCAGTCAAGTAGCGATCCACAGAGAGGAGCATGTGCCGTGGAAGTTCCCCAACAGGGACCATATCTGGCGCTTCTTGTAGCTTGAGTGTTTGCTGGTCGGCAAATGATGATTTTGGGTGGATGATTAGATAGGGATCAATGGGACAATCTTTCTTCTGGCCGTCTGGTTCTGGTGCATCACAGTAACGAGGAAGACCTCTATCCGAGCCACCTCCAACACCTCCTATCCCACCAGTAGGATGCATTATCTTAGTTGAGCGACATGCTCGACACTGTAAATGCAGCTTGGTGGCCCGCGACGAAAGGATGGATGCAGAGATGACAATCCCTGGAATGCGCACGAGTTTGTTCATGGTATCAGCGGTGAGATCTCTGAATTGTAACATGTTAAGGCCTGAACGAAGGGTAATTTGGACCTTGGCGATCGCTTCTGCCGCTGTGCGATCCTCTGGGCCCCCTGCTAGGGGAAAGAGGATTGTCCGAGCGGCCCCCGTAGCAGCATTTTCAAACTTTGGGTCAATAATGAGACATGTAGAGTATTTACAGGATAGCATCACGCACTAATGGTAGCACCTCCGCTGGCCTATCTTGAATAGCATGTGCAAGTTCATCATTGAACAAGCTAATATGTCGTAGATCGACTTCGAGTAGATGCTGCTTTAAGAGTAGATTTCCTCGTAGTTTGTCTCTGTTGATATTAAGTGGCAAGAACTAAACTGGAGAGATGCAACTCACCTATATATGAACTCTCCCCCAACACGGTATTGAAGGAGAAATTCGAGGAAGAGCTTCTCGGTTTCGGATGGGGATTCGGGGGAGGTTGCTGCCGGAGGATCGTGTATTGAAACCGTGTAAACATTATTTGCGTCAAAGCCAGACATTATGGGAGGTAATAAGGATCCGAAGAGAGGAAGTGGCACAGAATAACGAGATTTAGGGCAGGTTGTTACGCGTGCCAAAAGCTTATCTCAGTCACCTGCTAGTCACCTGAAATTCTACCGTCTATGAGCGTTCATGGCTGAAGAATATATCCTGCCCTCCGACCCATCTGTGAAGTCCCTGGACCCCCTCAGTCTCTCTGAATCTGATAATCCATCAACCTGGGATGTCATTACATCCTGCGTATCTACCTTTCGCTCTCAATCTGGTACCATCTTGCAACTTCCCAATCTAATAGAAGACCTTGTCTACTCTATCCACCAGAAAGGAAATACCGACGTTCAATTTTTGCGTCAATTCTTGGCGTCGTGTTACCCTGATCCATCAAGTAATACTGCCCAGAATACGCTCAATGAAATTCTGGAGCATGCTCTTGCTCTGCCCACCCTGTTCTCAACCCACCGAATCCGTCATCTCACAGAGTCACATCCCGTTATAACATTGACTACACAACAAATCAAGTGTCTTGTGGCTCATCAAATGTTAGGAACCCTTACCCGTCCTGTTGGAAATAATTGGGGTTCTACCTTCCTCAGCTGGTATTCAGAGCCACAGCCCCTCCATGTTGCAGTTGAAGGCTATCTTACAACATTATTCCACTTCTTCAGCTGCAGTTATCCTGCCAGCCACTCGATTATATATCAATATAGCACCACAGACACTTTAGAGCTGGATCCAGGAGTTTTCTCATGGCAGACTTGCGACGCCCTCCTCTTTGATCATCTCATAATTGAACCTACGTCTGAGAAAAGCGTTGAATTTCCCCACAAGACGGTAAAATGCATGTTGGTGGCGTCCAATAAATCACCAGGCTTTGGCGCATCCTGTACACAGGAAGAGCTCATTACAGGTGCATGTCCCGAATTGCTTCCATTTGGAGCACTTCTCCTTTCTCCACCTTTACCTGATAATGCAGCCTTAATTGCACAAAATATCAAACCTCTTACTACTTGGAGGGGAAAGGGGCGGAATGCTCAAGTTGTAGAATATCGGAACATTGACGAGGAACAGTACATCTTCCTCCTCCTTGATGCTCTGGAGCTCGATCTCAAAGATCTGCTTGCCCCAATGCCTGATTTAATCTTGCAGAACCTCCTGCGAGAGCTACAGAAAGTTTACACCGGATTTCATGCGCTCCGCGCAGCTAACATCACCGATATCGCATCACCCCTTTGGGGTGCTGGAGCCTTTGGAGGCGACCCCATCGTCAAGGCCATCATTCTAGGCATGGTAGGTGCGCGTACAGGCCTGAAAGTATGGTTATCAGTGGATGTTGTCCAAAGTTTTCAGGATGGCGACGCTAGCAAATCATCAACCTCAACAGTTCTTGATGTTTTGACGGCACTGAAGCGCGACCATGCCAGTATGAGTGTAGGAGAGATGTGGGGTTGCTTGACAACTGATGATGCCAAAGGTTGTCTGAATGGGGCGAACTTCGAAAAGTTATTATCAGGAGCAATGAGCAAATGACAGATGCAAGTGGTGTTACAGAGAGCAGGAAACTCATAAGGGAGTTATAATACGGTGAATTATTAATGGTGGCGATCCCAGTCTGGCATTCCTTGCCTGCCCTGACCTAGTCCCCGCCTGCGGCCTGCACCTCTGTCGTCCCGGCCTGATATCAGAACGATGTGCTTGTCGACGAGCTGTAAGAGTGTCAATGTTACTAAAAGAGTAGAAGTGACTGCATTCCTACATCATTCAATATATTAGCTGACTTGGTGAGAGACGATAAAACAGCAGTGAGTTGCACATCTGCATACTCCTTTAGAATTTCACAGTGTTAAGATCATCACTAATTATGCGATTACATGTCTTACCGTCTCGAATTCGCCCCGGAATGCTTTGTTTTCTGTGGCAGGCAGAGATGCAAGCAGCGCAGAAAGAGCGCGTAACGTAGCATGGTCCTTCTTAGCTTGACCTAACTTGATCATGAGAACAGGAAATAACGTGTACTAGATAACGATTCTGACCAGCAATTACGTCCGAAACGTATTTGACAAGGACGAGAATCCTCTCATGAAGCATTTTAACAGCAGAGCGTTGTGTCTGAAGATATGATTCCACTGGAATCGTGTTATATGTAATATGTTCAGAAAGCGAGTGTGTTTGGAAAGCACTCACGGCTGGTCCCACTCCCACCACCACGAGCCGTCCAATCTACGGCGATTCGTTCCGCCTCGCCAGTCTCCACGCTATACGGTACCTCGATGAACACCGACCGCGATTTACGCTCCCGAATCTCAATGGACGGTTCAAAAGCTTTAAAAGGAAGAGTCTGCGCATTGACTGAGCTTGAAGCTAGAGTAATGTTGGGTTGGAGAATGAGCAGAAGTGGCGTTGAACAAACGCCTGTGAACTATTCGCCGATTATCATTGTCTGAGTGCGGCCATATAGAAAGGGAAATTACTTGTTCGTGTAGAGTGATATGACGGCTCGTTGGATGCTGAGCCACTGTGTACCACCCGATGAATTCTAACGAAGGGAAAACTTGCTTGTCTTCAGGATAAGATCCCGTTAGTTAGGCTCTAGAGATATCAATGTGAAAGGACTGGCAGGCTCACATTGTTCCCGCCTCGAGACCAGATACGCCTGATCGACAGTCTCCCTGTCTTCTGATACGGCCAATTCGAAAGTATTGACAATTTCGACCTCCCTGCCATTTTGGGTGCCTAGAAGCGCCCCAAGGACTGAACGGATATTGGTAAACGTGCCGTACGGTTTAACCAGTGCATACCAAATGGAGACGCTGTGTTCGTCTGAAGCTTCAGCCTTGTCAGATGTTCGGAGACATTTAGGATCGGCAGAGGGTGTCTGATCGATGTTTCGTTTGTCCTGAATGGATGGATCGGTTGAAGTTACAGGATGCTTACAGGGACAGAGTCAGGCCCGACGACGTCGAGGATGGGAGGACTACCGAAATTTCGTCCGTATCCATTGCGTTCATTGTCAAGAACAGTTGGATTAAGGGTGGTGGGTATAAGTTCTAAAAATCAGATCTTGGAGGATCTTGGGCCTTAGTCGCCACCACCAAATATCGGTTCTCCACGTGATCATGATGAAATTAGGGAAAACAATGATTATTATGCAGCCTAGGGTCCAGTGGGTGTACATGAAATTTCCGTGATTATATACTTCGACTAAATAATGATGATGTAGGTATATGGCGTAGCAATACAATTCGAATGGATAGGAGTACTTGGGAGGATCAAATTTGCCAAGTTAATCGCCGTCTCTAGAACTAGGATGCGGTGACAAAGCAGTTACTGGAAATTATCCAGCAACGAACGTCGCCATTGGTTGCGCTTGGTGTTAGGCTTGTTGTTAGAGGGCGGCGCCCGGTTTTTCTCATCTTCATTAAGATTTTTTCGTGGAGCTGTCCGGAGAACATTGGATTTAACCTTTTTCCAGAGGCCCCCTTGACGAGGCGTTGGTGATGAAGAGAGACGACGGTCTCGTGGAGATGATGCTAGCAGAGAAGAGGGGGGTGAGGCGGAAGAAATTTCAACACTACTTCGGGAGCCGGTTATGTCAATTGGGAGGTTCTCCGTGTCGGTATTAGTAAGAGATTTCTGAGCATAGAGTGGAGAGGTAGGATTCTCCAGGATACTAGTACCACCCTTGTATACGCTCCTGGAAGAGCTCGGGCTTGAGTCGCTCGGATGTGATGACGATGGACTTGGGCTCGGTCCTACTGCTTCAGAAAAGGCAGGCTCATGGGAAGCTGATTGATCAATGTCCAAGCTACCTTCCAATCCGTTGGTCTCATCGATACGGGATGCAGCCTTCAAGTTTCCCCATTTTCTGTGCCCTCGGGCTGACGGCTCGAAGGTAGGATCTTCCACATTAAAAACACCAGCCTCTTCAACTCCACTGGCGAGGTGCACATCCTCGCTCAATGTCCTGTGATGTAGGCTAGGAACCCCTGGATAAAGTGTTGTTACGGCAAAGTCCCACGAATCTAAAGACTGCATAGTCTGGGAGCCATGTATTACGCGGCGTTCCTGACGCTGCGTCAGTGGGGGCAAATCCTCTAAATCAACACATTTATGACACGAATAACTAGAATTATTAGGAATTTACATACCAAGAATGGCGCCCACTAGATAAGACTTTTTCTTCGCAGCCTTGAAAAATGGGGTTTGGAGAAGATCTTCGGCTGTTGGACTAGCACAGGGACAATTAGGAAACGATCCAACTTGTTTGATTTTATTTTACCGCTTCGAAGGATCTTTAACCAAGCAACTCTCCACCATCTCTTGGAACGCACGGGAATACTTATAAGGCCCACCTTCACGATCAAGAGTTGGTGGATCGTCTTGTATCCTGAGATTAGAAAGGGCGTTCATATTCATTCATACAGGCAAAGATAGGAAGAAGGGACTATATACAAAATTCACGTACGTTCTCAACAGAACGCGCTGAGGCGTTTCTCTAGACCTTGGCGGACGCCCTTGTGTTAACTCTAGAGCTGTGATACCAAAACTCCATATGTCGGCAGACGAATCGTATTGTTGGCCTTGTATAAGCTCCGGGGCCATCCAACATGGCTGCAGACTACGATTAATAAACTAGTGGCGCGCAGCAGTTCCAAGATGTTTCGTGGATGTCGACATACCGTGCCCACAAACGATTTTCGTTTCCCTATCTTGGGTCTTTTCGATATTGGCACTGTGTTATCAAACAATAATAATCTCTTGGGTGCTGCCCCTGGATGATCGGTAGCGCTAGACTGCGGATGGGAGAAAGCTGTAGCTGAAGCAGGAAAGCTTCTTGACGTTGGTGACCGCTGGGATGTGTCTTCTGCTAAGTCGGCAGCAACCCCCAGATCACCTAACAAAACAGTACCGTCATCATCGATGAGGAGGTTGGCTGCTTTGATATCTCGATGAATAAATCCGTTGGTATGAAGGTAACTACAGTCAAAGAATCAAATCATTAAGACCTATGCTGAAGAATAGATTTACCTACTTCAACCCCTGAAGTGCCTGCCGTAGTATGCAGCGCGCAACGTCCTCCTCCATACCACTTGGCCACCCGTAACGCATCACGTCAGCCGCGCTACCTTTATTCATGAGGCGCAATGCAATGTAAAGTTTATGACCGTTCGACCAAGAGCCGCGTACACGCAGTACATTTGGGTGCTTCGACAACGACATGAGGGTCGTTTCTCTTTGAAGGAGAGAAAGTGACCGAGGGGGAAGAGTATCGAGGTCAAGAACTTTGAGAGCACAGGGTATAGGTGGTGGTGGTGGTGAGTTGGCGCTCTGTGCTTGAGGCTGATATGTTGCGGTATGTACAATTGACGAAGCACCAAAACCAATAGGCGAGCCAACAACATAGTCAGACTCGCGGTCACTACGTAATGCAGATAAATTGAAACATTAATATTGGTGTTGGGTGGCCTGAAAGTCGACGTACCTGTACATCTGCCACTCGTCCTCTACGGCACCGATAAACTTGCGTGAGCTGAAGGGCATGGTGCTTGAGGCGGTAGCGAAGGTCCCAGAGGTGGCCATGATCTTATTCATAAGGAGGCAACTGCACGGAGTAAATAAAAATAGACAATGTGTTACTCTCCTGAAGCGAGATTAAAAAGCAAAATTCAAAAGCAAGCAGGATAGCAGTTTTCAAAGTTGGTAATCGAAAGCAGGTGGTTAGACGTTGAGGAGAGCTGAGCCGCTTTGTTGACCAGTAGCGATTTAGGTGGGCAATTGGTGACGCCACGTGCTAGATCCGCACCCTATCTATAGAGCCAAGCCGCACTCAGAGTCAAAGAGGAGTCGCCCCTAAGTCCAACCCAAAAGTTGGCTATAAGCGTTTATGACCTCCGAAGCTTCGATACATCTGATGCACTTGGCACCTACGACGACATCGTATCTCTCGTCATCATGCGAAGTTGTTGGCAAAAAAGATCGATTTTGTACCCCGGTTCCCATTCATTTTACTTTGGTGGAGGAAGTGTAGTCGGCCTCTTTTGTGGTGAGTTTAGCGAACCGGCCAGTTTCGTTAGTCGCCTCAAAACGTTAAACCGCGACCAGATGTCTTCAAGGTTGTTCACATGTAATAATCAGATGATGCATACACATAATTGTCAATGTCATAAGTTATATTGACATGCCTGTCGTGAGTGCCGCCCAGTTTGATCACGATTCTGATTCACCAACCTGAAGCTAACTCAAAATACTACGAACTCATAAATACCGTTACGAGTCCTTCTCCACGCTGAATGTTGCACAATCGCCGATACCATGCCGTCGCCCAGAAACTCACTGTCCTTCCACCAGAGCTGGTTCATAAAGTGTTCGACGACTTGCCTCTCATCAAGATCTTGGAGATAGTATGTGTTCACGATGCTCCCTACATGGACACTTGCCTGCTCTCCCATATACATCTGGGCAAGATCGTCAGTAATCCAAGGTCCCTTGCCACACTAAAGCAATATTTCTCGTTGTATATCGACCTCTGCCAACGTTGTCAACGCCGAGGCACTAGTGGCAATCCAGACATTCCGTTCCTGGAACGAGATGCTATACATTTCGTCAGCCAATATCAGCATACAAAAAGTTATGATAAGATCCTAGCCGCTCTCAAGGCCGAGGTCCTACCTCTCCTGGAGGCATATGACCCCTACCTGCCTGCTTTGGCAAGGTTCGCACCAAAGCCTGTTGTTGGCGGAATTCCAGAATTGTCTGACCCAGCTGCCTTGAGGGAATTTTGGGACAATTTGGACGCCGCAGAGAGAAACTTGAATGCGACAAAACATTTGCAGTTGCGACGCATTGCCAGATTGCACTTCGAGTACCCAGGAACATTGAGGCGGCGCCTGGACACTTCGCAGGAGCCCCGGCACCACGCAGAACAACACCGAATCGATTCACTCGAGATAATGGCCAAAAGGATGTTGAGGCCACAAGTACTTAGGGGCAAGTTCATCGCCAAAGCCATCTTCTCCGAGCAAAGATTCCCTGTAATCCCATATGATCGGCACTTGAAATGCTTCCTAAGAGTTCTGGAGAAGTTACCGCTCGAAGAATCCATCCCGCCTGATGACCTGCAGCGTCTCCATGCGAAATACCCGTGGCCACTCGAAATTTCACAAGACATCAGAACAGTATTAGAGGGAATGGCATACATATATCCCAAAGCATCAGTAGAGGGAGAGAAATACACTGCTATCATACGAACCAAGTATACCCGCTACTCCGATCAAGCATTTCGCAATGCTGCAGGTGGACGACAGCCGCAATTCCTCGGTGGCTTCGGTGACGATGACGAGACACAGAGGCACATGCAATTCTTGCTCGATAACGATAACGTGTTACCCCTAGAAGAAAAGGAGTTCGAGTGGATCGAGGCGTTCTTGCGAAGCTGCCGATATATGGAAGAGATGGATGACGCAGAGTGGAAGCCAGGCATGACCGTGAAGCAGTTTTGGAGAGTACATGCAGGGGACGTTACAAATACCCAGATCTCACCCATCCAGAATTACATTTCCTAATTCCTTCTGCTTCTATATGAAATACCAGCATTTTGTATTTAGTTATCAAGTCATAGTATTGCCACACATCTTAAAGTAAGATTGCTACCTCCTCACCTCGATAGACTGGAAGTGTTTCAGGAAGCGCCCCCAGACAGGTGATCCTTTTTCACCCATAGCCACAGGCCATAGCACTCTCGCTGCACCATCCTCCCACCCAATGGGACAGTCCTCTTCGCCCATATTCACCATTTCCATATATTGAGGATCGGCACTCATATACCCAGGATCAACGGAATTAATAGCAACGCGTACAGTTTTCCACGCCTCCGCCGCTTCCGTCTCAGTGAGCATATTTAGTGCAGCCTTTGTCATATTGGTGTGTACATGGTGACCAGCTTTTGATGGGTGGGAAGGGTGAGCTTCTGGTATACCTTCGCGAGAGGAGACATTGACGATATATCCCGATGTTTTCTTCGTAGCGGATGGCGAAAGAGTGTGGGCTGGTGAAGACATGATAGGAAGAAGCTCACGTATTAGGATCAGAGGAACGAAAGTGTTGATGCTATGCGCAGAGACGACGTCTTCGTAAGGAATCTCGCTAAGTTTTTGTGTCCATGATGACTTTTCAGCAGGTTTGACTATCGCACTGTCTTGCTGCCTAGGATCGTGGGTCACACTACTGGCTTCAGCTTCTTTGTGGTCAAACGTAAGACCAGGAACCTCATATTCTATTGTCGCCATCCCTCCCCTTAAGCGGGGCTCATAGTTTCCACCAGTGACCAGGGACCCAACCCCTTGAGATCTCAGGTCCTGCTCCCGTTCCCCATTCTTTATTTCGACATCGACCTGATCAGTAAGGGTTTGTGCAGCGTTGTTAATGAGCAGATCGAGTTTCTTTGCTTGCCAAGCGTGTAAAGATTTCTTCACCTCACCAACAAGTGCGAACACGTCCCTCGCGGTTCTGAAATCAGCCCCAACAATGCGAAGGCGGCCACTCCATGTAGCTGAATCAGGTTCGGTAAGATAACGAGTTTCAGCGTCTCGGGGGTATCTGGTGGTAACAATGACGTTGCAACCACTGCGAAGGAGGCGAAGGGCGGTGTGGTACCCCAGATTGATGCGTGCACCTGTCACTACCGCCGTCTTCGAAGTCATATCAAATTCTGGTGGGAGAGATAGCGCAGAAGAGGCAGTGTTAAAATTGCCGCAAGGTACACAAATGGAGGGATAGAAAGGGTGGGCAGTTGTAAGGACGTATAAACAAATGTAACATTTCTTTGATCGAGTGGGTTTCTTACGCTTCCGCTCCTCCCGGCTGCGGCGCACTTGAAAAGAAGTCGAGGATGAGGCATCAAGTTGAGCAGATCGTACATCAGCTCCAAGTGACATTTGTGCTTCAATGGTGGCGACGACATCACTGAGAGGAGTAGAATCGTCCAGGTTCGTGGAGGGAGGCAGTTGGAGATAACGTAACACTTTAAGCGCGGCGTTCCACTCATCATTGGAAGGAACCAGCTGAGAAGGAATCGGTCCATCCCCGCGCTGGCTGGACATCCCCTCGTCATCCATAAGGGTATTTTGACGCTTCATATTTGCAAGGTACGATTTTATGCACTGCACGACGCCAGCAAGGCGCATTCTAGATACAACCAATGGAACATGTGTTCCAGTGGTGTTTGTTTCGGCGTCATCGGTGCTGAGCGCTTGTGCGATTTGTTGACTGGCATTAGAGGCTGCTGGTGGGAGACAATATACAAGTAGGGTTGGAAAGCCACTGCTTGTCTGACAGATACGCTGGTCCTTGCGAAGCTGGGATGCCAATATATGTGGTGGCTGGGATTCAACAAACACCTGGCATGCAGCAAGAGTAGTCAAAGACATCTGAAGGTTACCAACGTCCTATGGTGGTTAGTCCTAAAGACTGACTGAATGTACAATCAATGCTGGAGGAACACTTGCCGAGAATAACGGATAAAAATCGGCCTTATCAACAGATATTCTGCAACTGAACAATTGCTCACCAAATTTAAAGGAAATGATTCTGTTAACTTCGTTGTAGACATGCATGGGAAATAAATATTACCGTGACCTGTCATGGGTGGGTCGGAGCATGGCGATTGTGACAAGTCACGGTTCCTTTTGAAGGAGACGCCACTTGAAGTCTCTACACTCACCTTTCCTCCCCTCCACGCTTTCTGCGCTTGCACGGTGCCATCGTACATGGCCCCTGCCCAACCATGTGCAAAATATCAATACGTCGTAACCCCCACTGGGCCAAAGATCCTCCCCGTCGAAGATCTATCTTGTAAGGACGAGGAGAGCCCTGCGGAGTACAATGCAGGTGGCTATCTTCCCGTCAACGTCGGTGACACGTTCAAAAACGGTCGTTATCATGTTGTCAGGAAACTTGGGTATGTTTCAGAGTGTAACTGTCCTGTAAACCTGGCTTATTGTTTACCTTTTTTCGCCGCTCAAGGTGGGGTCACTTCTCGACTGTCTGGCTGGTGAAAGACACACAGTATGGAGTGAACAGTGTTTTATGATAACAGAGAACTTACAACTTACCTATCAGAGAACACAAGCATTCCGCCCTCAAGGTCGTAAAATCTGCTGGACGATATGCCGAAACGGCCCGCGATGAAATTAAACTACTCTCCCGTGTCGCTTCGTTCTCCCCTACTCATCCCGGAAGATCACACATTGTTTCGTTTTTAGATTCGTTTGTTAACCAGGGTCCCGAATCATGTCACGTTTGCATTGTGTTTGAACCATTGGGCGAGAACTTACTGGGACTGATTGAGAGGAACAAGAAGAAAGGTGTTCCGAGGGCGTTGGTGAGACTAATTGCGAAACAAATGCTACTGGGACTACAATACCTCCACGACGAATGCGATCTCGTTCACACCGACATCAAACCAGAGAACATTTGTGAGTCTTTTATACCCACACTCTTCAGTTGTCCGTTCCCCAGCCATTTTCTACTCAACTAAGGCTTGGCCTGTTCATTTGCTGACTACTGCTGGTCTAATTTTGCTATCCTTATCTTGTGCACAGTAAATGTTAACACCATCCCCATTTAGTAATTTCCATTCCAGACATCGAGACCCACATCCACACTGAACTGTCCCAGTCTCCAACTCCAACATCCCGTCGTGTTGGTATCCCACGACCAGCGAAGACTCGTGCTGGCGTTTCAATACCACAGAGCCAGCAGCGCGCTCGAAGGCAAGTCCAGATCTTCGATTCTCAGCCACTCGCCAGCCCAGGTAGGAGCGTGGACCTCAGCCGAAGAGGAGGGCCCGCTAGCTTGAGTGTCAGTGTCAACGCTCATCACGGACACGATGGGAGCGGAGGCAGTAGCATTTCAAGCAGTTATTTTGCTCAAATACATCTATCGCGAATGACAGGCTCAGGGACCACTGCCAGTGGCACCGCAAAGAGCCTTAGCTCAGCTGCTTCCAAGTTTACTGGCGGCTTTTCTACTTCTGCGCCACAGCCGGAGGAAACGACAATGAGCGATCCTGATTCGCGGCGATTATCTACCAGTGACCTGTCTGGTAAAAATCATAACCCGTTATCCCCTCCATCGACGTCGTCCTCGTCATCTTCCATATCATCCACGCTGGCATCCATCACTGCAGGCTCTAGCAGTGTTATGAGCACCCCTCCCACATCTTTGTCGAACTCCCTAGGGAACGCAGTCGCAGGTTTCATTGGAATTTCGAAGATGGCGAATCAATCCTGGACTAGCGCATCATCTATCGGTGGTTCCAGTTACTCGAGAGAAGGAATTCCTGTAATGGAAAGGCATGGGAAAGACAAAGGGTCGTTAGAAAACGAAATCGAGGAAGCCACCTCCATGAGTTGGAAAGACGCTGCGCGCAAGCCTGGATCATGGACTAATCGGATCCCATCAGCCTTATCCTCGTCCTATAAGTCCCCTATTCCGATCCCAAGGAAGTCGAAATTATGCCAGGTGCAATCTTCACCACACTCGCAACCCCGCCTCAGTGTGCCATCCTCTTCCTTCTGGAAAGATCCTGGAACCGCAGCGCCTGCGCCAGCAGTTGTTGTTTCTGTCATTGCAGGCGCAGACAGCGGGGATGACACTGGTGTTTGTTTCGACTTTACGGGTACGACTGGCATTGGAGGGCCTTCTGTCTCAGAAAGCTCCTCAGCCACGGCCACTACCGCTCGGCCCTCACGTATTAGCACACCAGTAGACAAATCACCTTCAAAGAAGCCATCGTTACTCCTCAATGGACCCAAGAAGGTTACTGATACTAACATCACAAGTTTTTTCAGTAGTTCCGAGCCATGCTCAGCCGAGACTGATACCCATCCTATTCACATGGTCCCAAAATCTGGACCGTCCCTCTTAACGCAAACTGCCCCAATGCGTATTACCCATTCTTCAACCACACAGTTATCAAACGCATGGCCCTCGCCGCCATATCATGCCTCTCAAATATCAACTCATAATCATCGAAACCTTATTACATGTATCTGTCCTAATCAACCGCATGATCTTAATACTACATATCTTACCCAGCCCAGCCCAACAAGCTTTAGCGGGCAGCATAGTTCGGCCACATCATTTACCCCAGCCCACATGGCCCCATCCCCCTCTGCACCTGCACCTACACCAGTAGACTCCCCATCCATATCCTCGCTTATTCCACCTCCCCAGCCCACTCCTACGCGCCCCCATGCCCCCACGATTCAAGTCCCAATCTCAATCCCATCCCTGCTTCCTACTACACCTCCCCCGATATCTATCAAGATCGCAGACCTAGGGAATGCTACTCCTTCAATCAAGCATTACACCGAGGATATACAAACTCGCCAATATCGTGCGCCTGAAGCAATCTTAGGCAAACGCGATTGGGATACTCGAGTTGACATTTGGAGTGTGGCATGCGTTGTGAGAATTTTTGTCACCATCTTTTGTGTAATAAAATGCTTAGTGGCAATCCATATTCCCCCCAGGTTTTTGAGCTTCTCACATCAGAATTTCTTTTTGATCCCCACGGGCAAGGAGAGCGTTTCACGAAAGATGATGATCATATGGCTCAAATAATTGAACTTCTCGGTGATTTTCCTCTTGAAATCAAGATGGGAGGCAGGTACAGTCGGGAGTTATTTGACCACGCAGGTATGTATACCTATATATCCAGTTTATCCTTTTGCTTAAATCTGGCTACATAGGTGGTCTTCGATATATTCAGGAACTGCGACCGTGGCCTTTAAAACGAGTCATGATGGAGAAATATCTCTATAACGATGCTGATGCTACGGCCCTTGCTGACTTTCTCCTTCCTATGCTGGTGGTCGACATGAAGCAACGCTCTCATGCGAGAGATATGCTTGATCATGCATGGCTAACACCCTCCTCAGACGACGAATTAGTCGTTGACTGGTGAGCAGTAATAATGTGCTTTTTGGACACTTCTCTGCTCTACCATCCGCACTAGATGTGAGACGTGGCGTTTCAAAGCCCTTTTAGACCTTTTAGAGTAGCATACTGACTGTACTATATGGGTTGTAGTCAATTCGTGCATGTGTCGTATTGCTTATCATTTCGATTGTCGTTTATCGTCGTATTTCTTTGGGTTTTTGTACTGTGCTTTATTGGTCATATGCATTATCATTATGCATTGATTCCTTGCTTTACGTGAGCCTCGATAGATGTGGTTTGTAACTCTAATTAATATTTGTGGCGGAACCATTCCTCATGTGGTAGACTGTCTATTTATAGCTTCCATCTGAGCTGTGGCTATGATCGATATCATTGGTGTGCGGTTGGTGCCAGTGGTGTTTCTGATTCAAGCTATTTCAAGTACAACATTGTGAAATTGGGTTAAACTTTCTCATCAAAATGGCAGGCACGGAGTCACGTCAACGACCTTCGATAGTTGCCCTCGAAACAAAACACATGGCTTCCAATCAAGCGACTAACGGTGGGCGCTCAAAATGTCCACTCCATCCGACAGCTACGGACTTGGTATCAGCTGGTATCCCTGGCTTGTGCATGTCAAGCAAAAGCACATCTGAGATGCGCAGTGTGGTCACGAATTAATTGAACACCGTACAAGACAACTAGTACCCCAGAACACGTTAACCTGAATGTATAGGAAGATGATAAGAAATTTTGGTGTGACTAGTACAAATAAACATGTACAGGTTCAAGAGATGCACTGTATGCAAGACAAGAATAATAATATTCATGAACGGGGGGTATTATGGTCAGAGTTCGAATCTCGGGAATAACAACAAGGGCATGTAACAACTTCCGATTAGCAGTGTCTGTGTGACCGTCCCGAACGTCTAATTTATAACTGAGGAGTCTATCCATTACCGTGTTTGCTTAGAGTAGTATGGCAAGACCGGCAGCCAGTCCAGCAACGGCAGAAATAGACGAGGCGATGATTCCAGTGTTGAGATGATTGGAGACTGCGGCGTTGCCTTGATCTGCTCCACCTGTGGCCTGAACAGACCCTGGTGCACCAGAAGACAGTGTGACAGCAACGCCTACAAAAATAGATGGAATGAGTAATTAGGACGGAAAGACGTCAACTTGAGCATACCAGATTGAGCAGGCGGGTTGGTTTTGTTGTCATTAGTCTCGATGTAAGCATCGGACAGTGGCTTGTTCAAGCACGTGATGACGGGCTGGATGGTGAAGGGAGGCTTGTGCGCCAGTGCGTCGGGCAAGATATAGCCAGTGGCGACTTCGACAGATTGTTGGAAGAGGTCATGTTCGAGAACAATGAAACCGGTATCTCTGGTTGTCGCGTTGCTGAGAATGTTCTCCCAGTTCTGAAGGACATGGTCAACAGTCGTGAGACCACCGTGGATATCAAAGTCTGGGGGGGGAAGTCAGTTTGAGCGGGAAGTGAGGGTAAGAGCTAGGATATACCGTCAGTATCGAACGTTGCCATCGGGCTGATACGTGTCCACATGATCGGGGTGAGTCCCATAGCAATGGAGATGGCGCGGACGCGATCGCTGATTACAAGTCAGTCTTGTAGGGGAGCGAATGATCTGATATACACGTACTCAATGTCACCGAACGGAGGGCGCATCATGTTCGGTGTTACACCGAGGACATCTTTAATGACCTTCTTCGACCAACCAAGCTCGGCGATGATCTGTTCGTTGGTCATGGTGGTCAGCTGCGGGTGACTCCACGTGTGAACGGCGATCTGATGCTGCGACATGTACTGGGTCTGAAGAATGTTGGGGAACGAGATGACTCGGGAGCCGACAACGAAGAAGGTCGACTTGAGTTTTGCCTGATCGAGGTAGTTCAAGAGGTTGGAGGTATAGAACGAGGGACCATCGTCGTAGGTAAGACCCCAGGTCATTGCGTCAGGGCATTCGGTAACGTCGGTGGCACGAGTGCACCCGCCACATGTCCACCAGCAACGGGATTGGTCGGCAGCAGCAGCAGTGTTGTTGGGGCATCCACCTTTGATATATAAGACATGAGTTCAGATATTATCTAAGAAATTTCAAACCTACCTAGGTTGTTGATGGAGAGGTTAGGGATAGTGACGCCTGAGTTGGCAACGTCCTTTATCCACTGCTGGACCTCTGGAGAGTCGATTGGAGGGGGTTTATCGAGGGTAGGGTAACTGGCGGGGGCGAGGAGGGCAGCTGAGTGTGGAAGATGAGTAAGGAGAGATGTCTGAGAGGGAGAAAATATGAACCATTAGGTAAAGGCGGGGCACCAGGGAGGAAAGTGGGGGTTGACCCAGGAGTGAAAGTGGTGTCGAGTGGACGAGTGGCTGCGCTGACGGCTGTGGAGACGATGTTGGACAAAGGAACGGCAGTTGGGTTTGTAGCGAGAAGCGAGAAGCTGAAGGTGGGCTGGGTGTTCACGACGGGGGTTGTTGCGATGGGGGTTGTGATGGCAGGGGGTTGAACAGAGGTCTGTGGGGTTGTGACAGGCTGCTGCTGAGGAGGTGCAGAGGTGGTGGTAGCTGCAGGAGGAGGAGGAGCAACAGGGGCTTTGGAGGAGGTAGAAGAGGTAGAGGGAACGGGAGGAGGAGGAGGAGTGCTGGTAGTTGCGGCGGTGGTTACGACGAGAGTGTTGGCTTGACGAGGATGATGGACGTGGCGGACATCGTGCACGCCGTTGTGGGCAGCGACAAGACTCACTGCAGAAACCAGACACGACGCAGAGAAAAACTTCATGATGGTTGTGGTTTGAACAGCTGGTTGCTAATTTTTCTCACTGCTGCTGCCTAAAATAATACACACGGCCATCACTTGCCGTTTTTCGGTGAAACTATCTATCTCATTCAAAAATACATCCAACTATCTCAGACCTTTTGTTTCTTTGTTCTCGGCTTTTCAAGATCAATCTCCGCTGCATCCTCTTCAGAATCATCCGTATCGTCGTCAGAATCCAGCTCATCACCCCCGTTGTTGCCCAAGAAGTAGTCAATAGCCTCTGGGAAGATCTCGCTAGCTATAGTCAACCCCATCTAATGAAAAAAAAGAAAGTTTCTATCAATTCATGGCTTCAGCGTGTAATACCACCAACCTCTGATGGGTCCTGGTCATGTTCAAAAAAGTTGAAGAAACTCCCAGGGTCACCAATGTCGTCGTCGTCCGCAGCCACCTCACGAGGATACAGTTTCGTCAGCGCCTTGTCGGCATCCTTCCAGTTTATTTTTGTGCCCTACGCAGTCCATTTCAGCCGCTTCAAAATAGCCATAGTTATTTCAACTTCCTCACCGACGGCACGACGTCACGCTCCCACGAAAACTCGAGCATCGAGTCCGTGATTCCGTCTGCGTCAGGCTTTTCGTCAGCTGCCGCTGGGGGTGCTGCATATTTGAATTCCTTCTTAAGCACTGTATCACTGAAATAAGGGTTTTCTTTGAACGTCTGCAAAGCCAACATAAACTGCATGACAAATCAACTCGATCGGAAAACACACGAATTCGATAGTGTAGCATCGAGGCTCAGCAGAGTCCCGGTTAACCCAAACATCTTCCAGGTAGCTCAATGCAAGCTGGTCGGCGCTGTGTTGGACGTGATACGCAAACAAGGAGTGGTTCATCAACGCGACAGGCCAAAACTTTTGAATGTCCTTGACGACTTGACGGCGCTTTTCAAACACGGGAACCAGCTTTTTCTGCGCATCACGCTCTGGGGAAGCGTCAATGGAAGCTTGCGCCAGTGAATACTGAACACAAACCAAGAATGAGTTCTACACGCGCGATATCGCGCTGGGCGAGTTGAAGCTTTTTGGCATCCTCGTCGCTCAGCTCGATGTCAGCGAGAGGGTTCTTTTCGTCATCCCCGCCAGGAGAGGCGCGTTTAGTGCCTTTGGCCATTGGAGTCTAGTAGTGGGTGGGAAGAGACACAGCGCTTGAGAAAATGTCGCACAAACCAATAAAATTTGCAAGTTACAACTCCGCGACTCCCGTGATCCAAGGTCATGCAACCATCATTAACTAACACTACATACACGCCAATGTACAAGACATCAGTCCACTCGCTTCTTGATCTCTCCTAGCTCAATGTGCTCCAGCCCGACCCGACTTCTTGTTGTGCCGAGCCACCTCGTCCGCTGGGCAATTCCAAAGTTGTCCTTCAGGCCCTTGCCATGGTTGCCTGAACGGAATCCAGGACCAGAATAGTAGATAACGTCCGTAGGTGGTATAAGCCTTGGCCAAGAGACATAGTCGATTCCATTGATGAGAATATAGATAAGAGACGCCACCAGCAAACTGAACCATAGCATGAAATAATAGAACAGGGACCAGTCTAGTCTCCAAACATTAACCGAGCAACCCACATTGGAGTAAGGGAACATACCAGATGTACGTGGAAGAGTCAAGCCAGCACAAATCATGAACAGGGAGAATGATGCGGCGACAGGAACCTAGGGTCGAAATACATGTTAGATCCTTGAGAGGTTCAGTGAGCACCCCCGTCATACCGAGCGAGTAATTAATGGGCGAGAGTCGGTGACGAGGAACATTGCAGCCCCTGGGTTCTTCCTTGGTATCCAGTTCCCGGTGACCAAGTCAAACGCATCCTGTGAAAATTGAGCCCCTGCTGGATAATGAACGAGACCCACCCACCTGTCGCGCCCCATCGAAATGATTGTTTTTGAGATATCGTAACACAGATTTGACCCCATCTTCCAGGAGGCCTTTACGCGTGCGCTGGTTCGTTCGCGTAAAATCGGACTTTAGTGCACCAGAACCACCATATGCAATAGCAATTGCGTCGGCATGATCGGCCCACACTATACCCAAGTCAGAAAAGTCGACGAGAACTCAAATTAGTTACACATACTCTCCCTAAAATCCTTGCTAAAGGTTTCATAGTCGTCTATGCCAGCACCAGAAGGTAAAATTCCTAAATCAACCAGCTGGGCGTTCAGGGTATATTTCGCCAGAGCAGCTTGCACAACGTTCGTTCGATCGAGGTTATCCATACAATTAGTACGCACGACGCCCTGTTGCAATTTTGTGGGCTTGGGCTGGGCTGCATCAAGCCGGAAGTACCTAAAACGTAGGGCGTGAATGAACATGACATACCCATAACAGATGTAACCGTACCCTTCTCTCACAAGATCGTCCTTCAAGATATCAATGAGGACGGATATGCGATCCCAGCGCATATTCTTGCATTCGTTGTGGAAATCAAAGTATTCGTATCGGACATTAGACAGATTAAGCTGTTGGCCGAACATCAGTCAACAGGGGCAGCACTGTAGTCAAACGACACAAACTTCTGTAACGTATCGCTCATACGCCTCCTTGACAGGCTGCTCATAACCTTTGTGGTTGACAAGGTTGACAAGGTACTGCGTGCCGTAAACAGAAACCTGCTCCTGCAAATGTTTTTTCATCCTGTCTGCCTGCCGAAATAATCAATACCATGAATAGGGTGATTAGACATCGGGACACACTGTTTCCTGAAGGTCCATGATTTGCAGGTCTGGTTTGTACCTCAAGGTGTTTACCTCCGCCCAAAAGACTGGTACACTACCTCTTATCTGAACGAAGCTCAACCTCGAAGCAGACAGGTCGGTGGAAGTCCGTTGTGCTCCTGACGTAGCTGGGCCTTCAACAAGAAGAAGCTGTTCTGTCTCATTGAAATTAGCAACATGGCCCTCATGGTCAATTCCGCGTCGAAAGTAACGCGTGCCAGCACGGAAACGAGATCGACGACTGATAAGACAAAGTTGAATGTGCCTCCCATGGATAAAAGCAGGCCGCAAATCGAAGGCTGGCAAGGAAAAAAATCGTCAGACAAACTACCGGCGAGATTTACGTTTCATAACCTACTGCCGTACATGATTGGGAGGATGAACTTTGATAGCTAAAGGATATGAAGATCAGCCATGGTTCCATAGAAATATACTAGATGCGTACGTCCTGCTTTATATGTGAATTATTGGCTTCAATTAGCCGCGTTTGCAGGAACCTGGTTTGTTGAATACCAAGTTGGGTAACCCAATGTAAGACACATACCTGTTCCAGAAGAACCGATCGTCTGCCTGTCGATACGGTCATTACTGTCGTATTTTTCACGAGGCTTACGACGTACCATCTCCCACAGTGCCTTGTAAGCCGCCTCGCCCTGCGTTTCCCATTGTGCTTGTAATCGACGAGTAATGTCCCAACCATACGCATACAAGAAGTTTCCACCCTGCAAGTGGGATCGAACAAGGGCCAAGAGGTGTGACTCGACTGGGTGATGTAGGTTGTTGACAGCGACATTAGGGTTTAAAGGTAGTATATCGAATTCTGTTGCACGATAAATATCATGACCCATTAGACGGCCTCGTAGTTCGCGACTTATAATAACGACCACATATTCCGCTGAGTTGCGTGTTAGACAGGTTGTAGTGGAACATGAGGCAACTAAAACGCTCACATAATGATAAAGATATTAAACCAATTATGCCATATATTGTTCTTTGAGAGCGTTGTGCGTAGGGTGGCAGAGGTGAGTTGGGACCTGTGCAAATTGTGAGTTGACTGCATCACCTAAGGAACGCTTACGAACGGTTTAGGACAATGTCACCAGAAGCGCGGTGTATTGTTAGCGACTGTGTGTCGACGCCGTCGTCGGCCGGAACGAAAATATACGTGTCATCGCCCTCGGTATATCTGACTGAGTGTAAGAGAATAACAGGATACTATCCGAGCGAAGAACTCACAAGTGAAGACGCTGGTGGAGGGGTTTCATGGTGGCAGGCAGGAACAAGACCAGGAAAGGGAGTAAATGACAGGTGGTGAACGCGTTGAAGGATCTGAGTCTGAACTTTTCCCAGTTCTCTCGTCGACACCATCCACGACGATGAAACTCACTCCAGAGCTGTTAGCTCAAGCCTCGGCGGGTCTCAATCCCGTCAAGGAGCGCCAGCTGGACCTCAGAGGTGCTTTACGGTTTTCTTCGACCCAAAACATTAATACGATGTCCAACAGGCTACAAAATCCCAACCATTGAAAATCTCGGTGTCACGAGGGTATGTATTTTCCAACTGGACTTGCTCTGGATGACCACCTCACATACATATGTAGGACCAACACGATGCTATCGACTTCACAGATAACGCCATAATCACACTTGGCAATTTCCCGCTTCTCAAACGCCTGCAGACCCTTCTTATTGCAAACAACCGAATCACCACAATCTCTCCATCGATACACCTTTCCGTCCCCAACCTTACCACACTCGTCCTCACTAACAACAACATCACGGAGCTGGGTGACCTCGAACCACTGAAGGAGCTGAAACGCCTGAAGTACATCTCGTTATTGGGCAATCCTGTGCAAGAGAAAAAATGGTACCGCGAATGGCTTGCCTGGAGAATTCCTGGGCTAAGAGTTTTGGATTTCCAGAGAATCCGAGACAAGGTGCGCTCACCTGCACCATCTCCTACGGTCTTTCAAATACGACGAGCTCACCAAACCTCTCCCCTGTGGCGGTTGTGTCATTTCTACCCTCCCAATTTGTAGGAGCGTCAAGCAGGAACAGCCCTTTTCTTGACAGCAGATAACCTGCTAACGGCCCTCGCCGCAACAATATCCACCACTGTGACTACACAATCAACAAAGACGCTGCTCACAACAGATGAGCCGAAGCCCGCCATAGAACCAGGCAAGGCAGGCCGATTAATGTCCAAGGAGGACCAGGAAAAAGTCAGAGCCGCGATCCTGAAAGCGACATCGGTAGAAGAAGTCAAGAAGCTGGAGAGAAGCTTGCGGGAGGGGTACATGCCAGAACTGGAGTCAGTGGGTGCATGACGAAGGGCGGATCCAGCTTGTATTCTGTGTGCTGCACGAACTTGTATATTTTTTGACACAATCCCTTTTGCTACTTACAGTGTGCACTTGGTGCATCTAGTCAAACATTTGCATAATACAAGAATAGCATCGGTATAAGATGGTCAGTTACCCTTAACACCCGCATTTCCTATCCACACGCCGTGAAATCCTAACGCGATAACGGCGAAAAGGTTCGCAAGGGAACTGACACCATGCAGCATCCCAAATCTACGATTCAACACCTTCATCTGAGCCGAAACCTGTGCATGTCATTCATGAGTTCAGGAGCGAGAAGCTGATTGCACGTCCTTACCCCAGGTTCATTGTATAACTTTCCCTCCTCTTTCTCTTGTCTGTGACGCTGAAACATGGTTCTGGCATGGTGTATCAGTTGCCCCTGTATTCTACAGTCATTACTTGAAAAATACTCACTTGCTTGTCAGAGGACCAACAACGAAGTAATTGACACTTTGGCTGAGAAGTACGATGGAAAGAGCATAAGCTTGAGCAACGTCGGCTACTTTTGGCTGTGCGATATGACGGATAACAGCCGGATGTGAAAGAGTCCAAAGGGCGAGGAGTGAAGCGGACAGCGCGATGGAAATCACAAAGTAGATGGGGAAGGTCTTGTGCTGAAGGTTACCGAACTGCTGACGGGCTTGACAAGTGATTGAGGACAGGTTTAGTGCAAAGTTCACGATACTTACGCAAGGTCTTGTAGGCTATAACACCGCCAAAGAATGTCACCCATAGAGCTGGAAGCAGGTTGAGTGCCGTAGTTACATGGTGAAGTACGCCACTCACACATGCCAAAAAGCCAGGCATAGCCAACGAGATAGAAACTGTGGGGGGAAGTGGCTAGGGCCCATAGGGAGCGTAGTGTAAGAGTTTCGACCATTGCCATGTCAGTGACGGTTATGTCCAAGGATACAAAGTTGACATCTTAACCAGCAACGCACACGTTACGTAAGCATGACATTTACTCTATTTCCACTCTCGTATTACAGCCCATTTCTGGTCTACGGGAATATACGCTGTAGCATATTTATCCAACAATAAGTTTGCCTTCCGCGTCATTGAACTCATAGGCGGGGATTTCCAGGTTGAGAGGTGCTGGGCCCTTGCGTGCACGTCCAGCTGGAAGGAGAAGAAAAATGTCAGAGGGGTAAGGGACGGTGTATCGTAAAACGCACATATATCATAGTGAGATCCGTGGCAAGGGCAGAACCTAGATGGGCAAAATGAGAACGACAATGTCAAGGTAGTGAAAAAACACAAGGACGCACCAGCCTCCAAAGTCTCCAGCCTCACCAATGGGCACACATCCAAGATGAGTGCACACGCCCAACATGACGAGCCAGTCAGGCTTCTTTACACGATCCTCGTCAGGCTGGGGATCCCTGAAGTGTCTCCAGTCTGCGGAGCGCGCTTCCTCGATTTCACTGGTCGTTCTATGCCTGATGAAGACGGGCTTTCCTCGCCACTTGATGATGACGTTTTTGCCCTCGGGAATATTGGTGAGGTCGACCTCAACCTTGGCCAAAGCCAAGACATCGGCAGAGGCGGCCATGGTCTGCAAAAACTCGGACACGGAGGATTTTGCAGCGGACGCGGTAAGGACACCCATAGAACCGACCATGAAGTAGGAGAGAGCGCGGTTGTTATCGGAGTTGGGGGCACGGTAGTGAGAGAAGTCGGGGACCTCAGGGGCATCCTTGCGCACTACAGAGGTGTGGAGGAGACGATGTTGGAAGGACTTGGTAGCAGGTGCTACAAGGGTTTCAGCGCAATGTAAAATTTAAATCACTATATGCACACCATTGAGGTATGTCTTGGAGACGATACCATCAGAAGATCTTGAAGCACCTCCAGTCCAGCGGGGAGGGGCATCAGCTCTGGGCCCTGAAGCACCGTGGTGGCCATGACCGGATGACGGTGCACGGGCGGTGAGGTTAAGGAGGGGGGCGACAGGAATGCCAGAAGGAAGGGCGCGGACAGTAGGGGCGAGGACGACCGCCTTTTTCACGGCCTGGAAGGACGCCATAAGAAACACAAAAATGAGCTGCCGACAAGGCGCGGATGTTGTAGTCAACTTTAGGCGGAGTTTTTTGATCCAACTACCCGATCCGTCCCGCATATCACAATCATAACAATTCCACTTCATTTACATACTACATACTAACTACGAAGAAGTAAACTTCGCCATGCAATTGAAGACCTTTTCCTTAGAATGCGTCGGCGCTAGAACAAGGTTTCTTTGTTCAATCCTCCGGCGCATCTGAGTAGGGAAGTCCGTAATGATACCATCCACACCCAAGTCAAACAACTGGTCAGCAACGTTCAAGCGGTCCACCTGCACAGGGTCAAATCTCACTCTATAAAAAATACACCCAAGACTTACAGTCCAGGGTATAACCCTCATTCCAAGCTCGTGCGAGCGGTCCACCATCGTCTTTGTGGTGAAGGGAATGTACCCAGCCTGCAAAGGATCGGCCACTGGGCTCTTATTGTTGATGTACGAAGGAGACAAAATATCTGATTTGATGGATTTGGCGGCCTCAGCAATTTTGGCGTCAATGGTCGCACCAGGAAAGTCGCTGAGCTTCAAGCCGGCAAACCAAGCAGTCGTACCGTTGACAAGTCCAGCAGTATCACTGCGATACCGGTTGACCCCCAGTACAATAAGCATACAAAAGAAATTATTTACCTGGTGACGAGGGCAGCAGTAGGTATTTTTGGTTCGAGAGCCTGCAAGAAGGTTAGTCAATGCAAAATCCAAATTCGTCAATACGAGTATTGGTCACCTTCATGCCGACAAGTGTCCTCCAATCGAAACTTTGGTACTAGGCATGAAATCAGCATGGACTCCCGCGGCTTCAGCGTACTGTGATTTACTGTAATAGATTTGAGGCTATAGCCACTTCTCACAAATTCAGCGTGCTGAAGCTTGACGAAATCGTCAACGCCACGAGAATTGCTAGGTGCGGTAGGGTCGATCTTGGACTCGATGTTAAACTGCATCTGACGTTGGGAGTCCACGCAAGACACAAAGTCAAACACCTCCCTCAAAGTAGAAATCTTTGTACGCGGGTAGGTGAGTTGCATTGCTGAAAGGACAATGAGTATTAGGACAATAAGTTATACTACGATTCTACCCACGGAAATCGATAAGTCGTTCAGACCCACAGTCAAGAGTCTTAACCTGAGCCAGAGTGAGATTGGCAATGAATTTTCCAACATATGGGAAAGCAGGATCGCCTTTGAACTTCACAATTTTTAGAGTCCGTACACATCAGGCGGTTATTCATATAAACTCACGGCGGGGGCGGTATCTTCGCATTTCTCTGGTGGGAAAAACTGGTCGTGGTATACAACAACAACTCCGTCCTAACACACACATGAGGACGGGTTTAGTTGAAGCAGAAATCGTATTTTACCTTCGTAATTCCATTGTCCATCTCCAGGGTTTTGACTCCGTCGATCAAGCCCCTACACGATTTCAGCGTCCTCAAAGTAGAGAAGGATATAAATTTACCATGCAAAGCTGCGGATAGTGTTCTCATTGGCTTCACCTCTACCACCTCGGTGTGCCTAGGTCCAATTGTTAGCTACATTCATAGCCGCTGATTTTGACCGCGTACCTGTAAGTCAAAGGGCTCTCTAACGGGCGATGCGAGAGCAACAGTGACCCTCGTAATGAGGACGGCAAACAAGGCAACGGAAAACATGGTGCACCAAGTGGGTGGGGTGAGAACCTCGAAGACCAATACATCCAAAACACTTCGTGTTTTGTTACCTACTCCCGTGCCGTTTGTACGGGAGACGGGTGTACGTGAGGCATGTCATGAACGTTGGCGAAGGTTGTCAACGTCAGCACCCGGCCGCTGTAAATACGGCCCATAGTATCGCTGGATCACCGCGTCATCCACGAACGTGCCTCGTGTATGTTAACCGCCTGACCAAACTACGGTAGATTTAGAACAAAAAACTGAACTCAAATAGAGCCGGCTAACAACTTCGCACGGAGTCGTGCGTGGAAAGGTCATAATTTGGGGATGTATGCCAATGGAAAAGACAAGTGATACCTGGAGAAGACAAGACAAGAGAACTATTGATGATCAAGAAGAGCACATTGACAGAGGAGAGGAGCCTAGTCTCCAGTAGCTGACCTTGTCGGTATATTAGATGATAGTCAATCTGATACAAGGAAAAGCCAATTTAATACTGAACTCACCACATGAGCTGTGGTGAACGTACCTATGTACTACATGGATACACTACACGAGTACCACTCGCGATGGTCCCGTGATGCAGTGATACAGTCGCAGGCTGCTGCTGCCAGATCTACATAGCACCCCAGCGCCAACAGTCCGCAGCTCTGTCGATTTGAATGGACGTTATGGAGTCGCTGGTGGATCTAAAGGCTTGTTCTCATTCTTCTTGTTGAGATCCGCCATTCCTAGGTTTTTCCATTCATCGCGCTCCATCAAACCCCTGTCGTTGCATGTCAAATAATATTATATAGATTAGACGGTTGGCATACCTGTGCATACGGCATTCAAGGTAGTCTCTGTTCAACTCCCTGCAGGGCGTAGACGTGCTTTCATTCTCGCGCAAACATTTCAAGTATAATGTCATCATATCCTTGCACTCGCCTACGACACGAAATATGTTGAAGTGACTCGGGAAATATTAAGACATTACCAACCATAGTGGTCGAGAGGAAATGACCCTCTATCAGGTGGGGAAGTCTTGAAACCGACGTTAATGGAGGGTGGGCGACCAAAGGACATGGAAGATATTGAATTGAGAACTCTGGCTGACGACTATAGTGACCACTTTGTGTCTAAGGTCTGGGACAATTCCCATCTTGGTTCCCACGCCTCCTACATTGCACTATCATTGTCATGTGACATTACCTATGCACAGATTTGAACCATTTCTTTTCCACTGCTCACCCAAATAATGCAAGGTTTTTAGTATATAAGAAAAAAATCCTAGAGACCCTAATTATGAAGTCGAGGTATCAGAGTAATCGAGAGAGAAGTTCCGTATGTGCAAACTGTCAATATAATTATTAAGTCAAATATATAGACAAATATTTATGCGGTAAAAAAAGCCATTTTTTGCGATTTTGAGCTATCCCATACTCTTTGGCCCTCGGAAATTTGGATTTAAGGAGTACTTATATATATAGTGAATTGGAACAGGTACTCTTCTGAAAGAATTCAGTAATAGTTTGTCTGAGTGCTGGCAAGTCCATACTTTCAGATACTTTCTTGGCACTCAGATCAAAATACACCAGTCTATTCACCTTGTTATACACTATCTATTATGCTACCTCAGACTGCTGTATCTTTATGGAGCCCAGAAAGTGCAAAATATAAATCTTATTCACAATATACACATACATAGTTGATCATTGACACATAGCGACATACGACATGAGTTTGGATTGACCGTGAGAAATCGAGAACCAAACGATTTTAATGAAGCCAGAACGAAGCCTGAGGTCAATGCATGTAAGATTCCGCATCCTTATTATAAAATGCTCCATGAAATCGTACATGTACAATGCACAGCCCGCTGCCCTTCACTACCCTGTCCACCACTACTTTTTACGAGATTTGCCTTTCTTCGATGCTTTATGTTCTTCCTCGTCAGAAGATGCTTCGTCCGAGCTGGTATTAGTTGCCTTACTCCCCGATACGATACTAGCTGAAGCATTGGGGTGGGAAGCTGCCTCTGCTGCGCGCTGGGTGTTCTCCGCCAAAATATGACTTGCTAGATTTACCCCAGCAAGCCGGCTTCCTTTGAGCATGACGATCTCCTTCAACCATCCATTCTCGCGTCGTAGATCAGCTGCTTCACGCTCTAAGTCTTCTGCACGACCCGTCAAATCCGAGACAGACCTCTCCAGATTTACGGTTCTTTGTTTCTTTTTGATCCTGAAACGCGCTGACACAAGTGTCAATGACCATTTACTAAGGTCGATAAATTGATGGAACACATGTTCTCACCGGATGCAGCAGTGTTTCTCCGCCGTTTCTCTTCAGCGATTGCACCACGCTCGCCTTCGGGAGGTTCTATATCTACGGGTTCCGTCGACGAAGAAGCGACAGCGTTGGCAATGGAGGCGCGCCTAGGACGACTAGTTGTAGAGCTTTCTGAGGAGTTGGTCATGAGGGGTGGAAGAGAAGAGGATGCGGATGCGTATGAAAAGGACGGGGTGCCCGTATTTGAAAGTGCCCTGGACATGTCTGTAAACTGCTCCGAGTGTGTCTGTTGGGCGTGTGGCTGGGGTGGAAAGTGGTGCCACGGAAAGTCGAGAGAGGAAAGGGGAGGGAGTTGGGTATGCCCTATATCCCCATGGTTAAATAACTGGTCCTGAAACGTAGATGAGCCTGAGTGCGAGTAGCCCCCTGGAGCCATGAGAGATCCATAAGGACTAGGATGCGATAGGCCGTGTGTAGACATTCCCGCCGCGGCGGCAAACTGAGCGAGGAGAGCCGCATCCCGAGCATCTGATTGCACTAGATGAACTTTGTTCAATGGATGTCGTTAGTTGCTGAACATACGGTACTTACTTACGCTATGGTTGGCACTCGTTGGTTGCACCATGGAGACAGAGGCTGAACGCGTCCGCCGCATACCCCGAGCACGAGTTACATCATGGGTTTCCCTAGGCGGTTCGTTATCCATATCAAAGGTGAATTGCAGCTGTTCCCAGAACGCTATCTCTGTTTGGGGGGAGCTGGGTGGAAGCGACGAGGATTTGTCCTCCTGGCTTTTGAAAAGAAGCATGTCTACAAGGAGATTTGTGTACAAATGTCGATGCAGCCATACCGGGGAGGAACGAGGTACAGGGAAGCCATGCCCACAGATAATGGTTGCGATTCGCCATCAGTTCACAAGATTGCGACAGACAGACCCAGAAATACGCCACTTTCTTGTTTTGTCATTTGCCAGAGGGATTACAGAGTGAACGGCTCCTACCACGGGTCACAGAACTATCTGCTATCGGTATCTAGATCGTGGAGATCGTCGAGAAGATCAGAGCCAACCCACATTCCTTGAGGGAATAAATTGGCAGCAATTCCGAATTCAGGACTGGCATGCCAACTTTCTTGTAAAATGTTTATTAGGTATCAGCTGTCCAACAACGACATACTTAAATGATCCATTTTTTGCGGACAAAGGCGTGTCGATGGAACCATGCAGCATGTAACGCTCATCTTGCGTGAGTCTTGCGAATATTACCAAAGATCACCCAGGATCACTCTTCAAACCAGGGCCGGTCGCACTGGCAGAGCCGAGGTTTAACTCGGCCACGTGATGGATGAGTCAGCATTACGCGTACGCGTCAGACTCTCACCACTTCAACCTGCTATCATCTTTCATCAGCGTGTTGCACAATGGTAAAGGATTCTCTATGTCATTTTTAATCAAATAACTGAACTCCCCTAAGCTTATCCGAGTAAGATCAAAGGATGGAAATTTCAGGTTCGACTTGGCACCTACAACTGACATTTCCGAACTATTAGCCAAAGTACGCCTAGTTTATCTGCCTGGGACAGTCTTGGATATTTACTCGCATGCGAATAGATAATTGAAACCACTACGGATGCCGATCTATCCAGTTTCACAATTTCTAATCAGCCAAGAGGCAATGAAACGAAGTTTGTAGACCTAAAAGGCAGGAACATGCAGTCTTTGGGACTTACGTGAGTTCCATGGTTTCACACTGAATTAAATCTGCTTAACGTTTCTCTAGCCACGGAGATCTTGTCTTCGTGGGGTATCAATCCAAACCTTCTTCATCTGGAAGTAACGAGCTCATCTCAGACGTGCCTGCTTCTGTTACCAATTCTGAAGCTGCTGCTAAACGCACATGGGAGCTAGTCGCTGAGGATCCGGTGGATGTTTACTGGCGCACCGAGGACGGAAAAATTCCACGGGGACGTGATTCTCGATTCTGTAAGCATGGTGTCAACGGGATGTGTGACTACTGCATGCCTCTGGAGCCTTACGATGCAGCATATCATAAAGAAAATGCCATCAAGCATCTGTCTTATCATGCATACCTTCGCAAGATTACTCCTAAACCTTCCACTTCCGCTGCCTCTGCGCTTCCTCCATTAACACCACTGTCATACGCAGTGAAAGTACCTTGTCCAACCGGGAGCCATGCACCGTGGCCGGCCGGTATTTGTACAGCTTGTCAGCCATCTGCGATCACACTTGCATCGCAGCCGTTTCGGATGGTAGATCACCTGGAAATTGCTTCAACAGACATAATCGAACGGTTCCTCCAAGCGTGGCGCAATACAGGTTTGCAGCGTTTTGGGTGGCTTGTCGGCCGTTATGAAGCATACGATAAAGTTCCGATGGGTGTAAAAGCCGTTGTGGAAGCTATTCATGAGCCACCACAGGAGGGAGAACTAGACGGGCTTACGCTGGGACTTCCTTGGGAGGATGAATCACGTATACGAGAGTTGGGAAAGTCCGCCTCTCCCCCCCTGACTATCGTAGGATATATATTCACCGACCTGGACCCGACGGCGGAAGACAGAACAAAAAATACTTATAAAAGGCATCCGGGATCATTCTATCTTTCATCACTGGAGGCAATATTTGCCGCGAGGATGCAGAAAGATAACCCCACGGTATCACGATCCTCACCTACTGGCCAATTTGCTTCGCGGCTGGTTACTGCTGTTTTGACAGCCACCGAGGATGGCCAGGTAGATGTCTCAGCCTATCAGGTCTCGGAGCAAGCTGTTGCGATGGCAGAGGCAGACATGATTGAAGCTAGTGTGGATCCTGGCATTGTTAGGGTGAAAGAGGAGGATAGAAGCCAAGAGTCTGCACGATATGTTCCAGACGTGTTCTTCATGTACAAGAACGAATATGGGCTAGAGGTCAAGAAAAGCGCACAACCGTGCTTCCCTGTGGAGTATTTGATGATTAACGTTACTCATGGTTTCCCACAAAACCCCTCACCGATATTCAAATCAACCAAGTTCAACATCGAGAATCGACTGGGTCTTGAGGATCAAACAATTGAACGTGTTTTATCCACCCTCGCAAGTCTCGATGCGCCGAACATCCATGATAGCCGTACTGCCAAAGCCGGCGAAGCACACAAACGGTTTGAACTTGCGAAATGGTTGAGTGATTGGCATCTTGTCGCATTCCTGGGGACTACCCAATTATTCTCACCAGTGAGTGTCGTGATCGTTATCTGCTCTCCTTTACTCACTTGCGGGCTTAATATACAGGAGGATATGAAATTGCTCTTGCATACAGTTATGCTTCCAAATCTCCTCGATGACCTCTCCTTGCTTGATCCTTTGCTTTCCACGGAAGGCTGGCACACGCTAATGACATTCACCAGGGAAAGTGCTCGTACGTGCATCTCAGCACTATAATTTTGACTTCCATTGACCCTGTTGTAAAGCTCCACAGCCCTCATCTTCAGGGCTGGGTACGTCGTCGTCACACATGGATGAGGACATCCCCCAAGAAGTCTTGGATCAAATCGCAGCTGAAGAGGCTGCTCAAGCCGCTTCTGGCCCAGGTGGAATACCAAATATCAGAACCTGCCCCCACTGCACATTCGAGAACAATCACAGCCGTCCCGATTGCGATGTCTGTAATCTGCCGTTGTAGACAACAGTGTAATTGATGTACTTTAGCAAATAGTAGATATGGTAAAGCTATGGAACCTATCTCTTCAAATTTTCTTATGGCTTGCCAGTGTGTCTGTCCGCATGTAACCTCGAGGATATCAGATATCAGATCTTAGAGCCACGACTGTGTTTAGTGACTACAAGTAATGGGGCTGGGTAAGGCAGGACTTGCTTGCAACATACTAGCCGTGAGACGGACGTTATACCGTATTCTCGTCATCTCTTTAATGATACAAATTTAAAGTGGTTGGTGCTATGAAACATGCTTATCGTATGGTCATCTCCGTATAGAGTATATGTAACGTTCGACGTGCTTGAGAGTCCCTACAATAGTCCGGTTGTGTGTATTGTTTGTAACATTGATGCGAGACGAATGAAGGGCAAGGAGTTTAGGCCACAATAGGCAAGGTGCGCCGAAAAAAGATGGAATAGGTGAAGAAAGGTATATAATGGTACCTAATAATGAATAAAATAAGCTGTTCGGTGAATGAGGAGCTATACGTGCACGATGTTTATAAGGCTCGAATGGATGTATGCAGCTTGAGATGTGGCGCCGTGAGTGTATCGTGATTGAGACGGCTATTGGAATGTAGTATATCCGCATGAGACAACTATTTATCACCGACTGAACAGCCACCAAGCAGTAAATGCGACACCAAAGAGGATACCGAGGGCGCGTGCAACAAGAACCACAACAAGAGCCTTGCGTATAGCAGAGTAGAAGTTGCTTAGTGCCGATCCAGACCAGTTAAGACTAAGGAAGCCAGCAATTAGAATTATTTTGGTCAGATGACGAAATTCATTCTCACCGTCGATCATTGGTCCTACCAGATCTTACGCTTGCCTCCCAACCACGCACAACTGAGCGGTAACGTTTTCCAAATACCCTGATATCCAACGAACATTATTCAAGTCAGTAAATAAAAAAAAAAGCTCGGCAAAAAACGCACCAAATCCAGAAGTTGACATCAGGATAAGAGAAGCGGGGAAAGACACTACCGAGGCTTGGAGCGACGATATCCATCCGGAGACCATCGAGTTCTGCTTGATATGGGAGCTGCATAACGGCTGACAGAGGCGAGGAGGCAGCTGTATCTGCAGCTTCTTGGGGGTTGGTGAATCTCGCGGTCGGCGGCGGAAAGATCATATATGACATAAGATCGAGCATCATCCCAAGTGTCAGACCCCAAAGCTTAAGGTTCTGAGGGGGATGAGAGGGGACACCTTTCTCAAGCGTATCGTGTTGTTTTGCGTCGGCCAGGGGTGAAAAAGTAGATTCGGTGTCAAGGACGATGGCGGGGTATTCCATGGTCCCCAGAAGGAGGCGGAAAATAACGCGCAGGGCGGTAGAATGTCTGGGTGCGATCCTAGATGCAGCATCGGTGGTAACAGTGGACCAGCGTGGAAGGGAGGTGGGTGAGACTAGGGAAGTAAGTGGAATCCAATGGAGAGTGGTTGACAAAACCGGGTCCGCCGGTGGCGCTTGGGGTGTGACTTGGAGGAATACAAAGGGTGAAAGGATGAGAAGAAGACGTTTGCCAAGGGAGGTGGTGAGTTCACGGTCATCAAGTTGGCCTATGTGAATGTAATGACGCTCTGCAAGATCTATGCCTATCTCGTCCCAGGTTTGACGCATAGCTGTATGGGAAGTTGTGAGAAGAGTGAAAAGTGAGCGTCATGGCGCGTACCAGTATAGAGCCCGCCTTCGTCCTCTTTCTCTGACCTTCCCCCTGGAAATGCGACATGGTTCTCGTGGGTGTTCTGTGGGCGTGCCTGGGAAAATGAGACCTCATCTGCGGATGTGTCTTGACGATGTACAAAGAGTATTTCGGGTGTTGCTTTGGGGTCTTTGACCCAATCTAGTTCAAAGAAATCGGTAAGGGTGGGCTGGGCTGGGGGTGTCGGTGGATGAGGAGTAGACGGAGAGGGTACGACACGGATAATAAGCGCGACAGCGGCCCTACGGCGCTCTATAAGGCGGATATTAGGGCGAGAAGAGAAAGAAAGACCACTACGCACGGGTTGGGGGAGACGCAATGATGCGGGGTGGGGTGGAGCGGATTCTGGTAAGCGCCCTGGAGAGCAGAGGGGTCACAGAGACAGGTTTATCTGGCAGATAATTAGTAAAAAAGAAAAGAAATGTGGAAAAAGAGTGGTGAACTTGCCTTGCGACATGGCCGTCGACGACAACATGAGTCCCCAAACTTTTTCAGTAGCCGCGCGCTCGGCTGATCCCGATCTGGGCCATCAAAAAGCAGGCGCTACCAGGGTTCGAACCTGGGTTACGGGAATATCGAAAGACTTCAAAATCCCGAGTGATAACCACTACACTATAGCGCCTTGATCCTCTTCCATTCATATACACACAAGACTGGTCGCCACCCTCATACTGCCTTAATCTCTGCCTTCATTCTTAGGTCCCCGCTCCGACATCCACCCAATGGCCACCACTCCACACCTCCGTCCAACAGGTCGTCAAGTCGCATCGAAAGCTCGCCGACGATAGCACCACTGTCTTCTACACCATCGCCCATAATCTTCACAACAATAATGCAGACTTCCTTGTCGAGGCAGTAAAAGTCGTACTTTGCTTCCCAGCTAGGATTGTTTGTCGCCGAAACAGGATCTGTAGTGTAGGCAGGCACGCCATCGTAGCCCAGGCTCACCTTCGCCACCAAGCTAGCTGGCGCGGAACTACCAACATCCAACCGTCGTGCTCCTGTTATGTAGAGGGAGACTATTCCAGAAGCTAGCAATGATGTTAATTGGATGGCAACGGAATAGGCGCTCATCATGCATCTTACAATATTCAAGCCCGTCTTTCGGGGCTGACGCAGGATAGTACGCCAAATCGGCCAATAGTTGCCCGCGTTCTTTTCCATCCCGAATCAAAGGTAGATGATGGGCTCCGTGCGCCGTGTCTTCCCTCAAGTCGCCCACGGAACAATGTGCTATACCTAGGATGACATGTCGCCGGTGCTCATGATGGTCGTATAAACGCAGATCCAAGGTATCATCTAATGAATAGACTATAATGTGTTTTGTTTCCATCCAACTCGGTTCAAATCTATACCCATAACCCTGGTTAACGAACATCTACCAAATAATGTTGTGTATACTTACTCGCGAGACTGATACTTGGTCTTTGCGGTTTCTGCTTCACCATTAATGCCGATGCTCACAAAAGGATCTGGTGGGCCTCCGCGGAGCCTGTTCCATGGTACGATGTGTGCGGATTGGATGGTCAGTCGAACGATGCCGATCGGATTCATGGTCGCAGTTGTTGAGATCGGAAACCCTCTTATATAGAATGGGCAAAGTAATATCATATGCTGATGGTGGCCGTCATATATAGAGATGTTGAGATATCTCTGTACTACATACCAATTTTGGTTATACGTTCGAAGTCTACATTCAGAATTAATAGAAGATCAATCTTATCTTATTTTTTTCCCCATGATTCCCACCCCAGATCTCTCCCATTTAACTGCTCGAGATTATGGCCATATCTACGAGCCAGCAGGTATGCGGGGATGACAATTCCACCATTGTGATTGTTCCCGACACTTGCATACAGAGGATACCTTTTTACTTCTTGATGCCTTGGAGGAGGATGAGCAGCAACTAAAGAGTCTCCAACCTACCCTCTCTCTTGAAATTGGGTTAGCAGTACCCGTGGAAGGTTTCCAACCGCTTGCCTTATGTTTCTGACGCAGGTCAGGGTCGGGATGCGTAACCAGCTTTATTGGTAAAATCCTAGGCCCGTCTGTACGTACGTTATATACACATCCCCAGCCATAACCCTGAGAAGTAACATCCTCTTCCAGTATACCTTTGCACAGACATAAATCCACAAGCATGTCGATGTACTTTCGCGACCGGCGTACAGAACAAGGTAGGCTCACCGCGCTCTGACATGAGGAAGATTGTTTTTCACGAGGGTTTCGCTATAGGTGGCACTGGACCCGATCAACGCTAATTTCGCATCACCATTGATGGCCCGCCTAAAACACTCTGTGGACATCATCCTTTTCAACCCACCATACGTGCCCACTATACCGGACGAAGTCAGCGATGCGCAGGATACGCACGGTATCAAAGGATCCTGGGCAGGGGGGGTAGACGGTATGGAGGTGACAAACGTCTTCCTTGAGAGTGTCGAAGTAGGAAACTTGTCGCTTACAAGGTATTCTACTAATTGGTGGGGGCCATAGGAGTTGATGTCAGAAAAGGGGCGCTTCTATCTCGTGGCCGTCGCAGAGAATAATATACCACACATACAAGAAAGGATGCGTAGCTTGTACAAACTGCGGAGTGACGTGAGTTGACCATCCGTACATGTTCAGCATCCACTCACCAATGGATAGATTGTTTTGAGTCGGAGAGCGGGGCGAGAGCATTTGTCTGTCCTAAGGTTCACCCGTGCTCCTTAGCTGCATTGGGCTCCTCCATCTTGGGATAGTCACTCAAAAGAGTCTCCGGGGAGTAAGCAGTAAATTACGTTGATATACAATACAAACAGCATACATATACGATTTCTGAGGTAGAAATCATGTCATACTGCCAGTCGTCCTTCTTTCAATGAACCCACGAATGTTTGCATGTCCTGCTGAATTTCCAAAGAAACATCGCTTCGCTCGATCCTCCCATAGGACTACACCAAGCTCTTTGGCGTAGTTCAATACCAGTTCATAGTCTGCTTGTGAGGTAAATGAAGTGTATAGGTATCCTATCATGGAAGATATCTTTAGTCGATCAAAAATATGTGGCTCGATGATGGGCACAAACCATCTGCGGATTTGAGCCGATTCTTTTCGAGCTCCCATAATCGTATTTGATCCTGGACGGTTACAGGCAGAAGTGGATTCTGAAGAGGAGCAATGAACTCATTGAAAAATATAACGCAGAAACTACGAACATTTTTTCGCATTTGGGGATGTGCATGGCTTATTAGGTAGGTTATAATCTGTACAGTTCGAACGATGTCAGAAACTATATGCAACAACCAGGCGAAAGTTCACCTGATCAGCTGATATACCATTGTTGAGTGCTTTTTTCACACTATCACGCGTGATGGAGCCCACCACAAGATTTGGAAAGCGGTATTTTAGAGAAACGAAAAGGTTGAGAACGGCCGTTTGCAATGGGTTATCTAATGACAAGTGAGATGAGGCAGAAGCCTGAGAAAAAGTTCATACCAGTGTATGCATATATCCGATAGTTGGTTTCCAGTACGATGTACCCGTCTTGTGGCCCCCCGCTTGTCCCGGTGGTCGCTGGTAGAGGAGGAGATGAGGAAGTTAACGTAGTTGCGAGCCGAGTTGGACTGAAACGCCGTGAAGAGGGCTATAGAGTGACACTGAGTGGTAGTGGTGACTATTGTGAGGATTGATAGACATACCCGACGCTGCCAGATTAATCCATAGTCACGCAAGTCCTCCAACATCGCCTTTTGACTGACACCTAGTTGTTCTGTGGAGTATTCCTATGTACAGAAAACTGAGCAGGGGGATGATAGCAGGCTTCTTGAAACGAACTCTGCCAAGTTGCATAGTGGACAACATAAACAAGAAACTCAAGACTTCGACAAGATCCATTTGCCGTTGCTGTGAAAAATGGTCAATATACAAGAACAGCTTGAACGGGGGACGAACCTCGGCCATATCTAAGTATTGTATTAGTAGCGCCCATAGCTGGTCGTGAGGAGAGAACAGGAGGAACTGGAATCCTACAGCGGTGATCTGTAGAGGACCTCCACTGGACGAATTGTGAGGGGGGAGCTTACAGGTAAAGACCCATGTTTACCGTTGGCTACTCATCAGTCCACTTCTTTGAAGTAGATATAGAACACCAGTGGATGGTTTGGGCGGGTTCTGCCCTGTCCCCGAAGAAACCATGTAATGAAGTATTGTCTACCTTTAATCTTCAGTAATATATCCCGCCGTTGAGACAGAAGGAACAAACCTCCCATCTTTCCAAGGCGTATCCATCCAGGCCTTCGACATTGAGAGGTGGGTGTTTTTCATCGGATTCTGTGGGCACACCGAAACTCCCACTGGTTCCACTGCACTCTCTTCATCAACATATCTTTTAATTATAATTATTACAATAACTCACCTCCCGGTGATCGCCTGTCGAAAACTAGTTTTGAATGTTGAGTTTAGAGTAAGCTTTATGGTTGAGTTGGGCAGTATATGCAGCTTAGACAGAGTGCTTAGAGTATCGTTGTACAACCTATGTAAAGGTTAGCAGCTCAGCTAGCACGAACACCACAAAACACACATCTAACGCAACTGTTTTCCATCACGCATAACCCACGCCGCCATTGTAGAAGCTTGAATGGGAGACTCTAACCACAGCAGATTCATAACAAGCTGTCTTTCCAAGGGTGCTAAGAGACGAAATATAGAGAGACATGACGAGGGCAGTTGATATAGGCGTGTAAGTGTGTTTTGGGATTGGCCTTGTAGAAATGGCACCAGAGGATGGTGAGTAGGCAGAGCGTCAACGACAGCCAGCTTGGATGAGTTCGAAGCCATACTAGACGAGGTGGAACCCCAACAAACTCATTTGGCATTTTAGACAATTTTAGATTTGGTGTCTGATGTTAATTATCCAAGCCACGCGACGTGGTACATGTACAATAAAACGAGGTAGGTAGTCCGTAAGTTCTGCACAAGAACTCTATCATAGCTTCAATCGTATCGTATATTAGAAGTCCAGGTGAATAGCAGTCGATGAGTAGGTGGTAGCTAGCAAGTAGAAATCTTACTGTTCGCCGTCGGGGGCAGCGCGCCGTGACCTGCCGATACTGAACCGAGAAGGCGATGGAGCGAGGGACGGCGTTCGGACGCGTTCACCTGATGAGAGTGACGCATTGCTGTCACTAGGGTTGACCTTCGAATCAAAATCCAAACGAAGCCGCAATAGACCACCTTGGCGTAGCTCGACGAGAACATCAGCAGAGGATACTCCGTGTGGCCTAATGTGGCGCCAGATCTAAAGGGTTTATAAGTATATAAGTATTAAGTAGTGAACAAACCCCACTGACATCGACATCGCCCTCGCCTAGGTCCTTGTCTCTGGCAAGTGTTTTGTGATCGTGAATTGACACGAAGAGCTTTGTCGTTTCCGGGCCCACAGTGAAACTAAATGGCTCGTTCCTTTTAAAAGGCATTGTCACAACGGCAAGTATAGCGAGGGAGAGTAGGGACAAACCATTCCGGTTCCGCCGTTTTTCCTACGTGTTTTGTTTTACAATCCTTATCGCCTACACGAACGACAACGTATGGTTTGCTCTCATGTGTAGAAAGATCCTTTGCGTTCAGGACAGTAACACGAAGGGTCCCAGGTTCGCGTGGACCCGAAGTATCCTTGCCATCTTTACTCATAGGGAACACAGCAGCGCCCGCACTCACATCATTTGACTGTCCAACAGGCTGTGAGGCTTGCCCTGAGGGGGGTAAGTCCTTGGGTTCCGGCTGATCGCGATCGCCCCTTTTGAAGACGCCAGTGACACCATGGAATACACCTTTTCCTGCAGTAACAGGGAGCGCTCCGAATTGCGTCATTGCCCGTCCAGCAGTGGAAAAGGTCGAAGTATTCTTTCGTGACTTTGCAATTATCTTTGGCTGGAACATCAGGCGGATACGTATCTGGCCCTTCGCTCCGTGTTTGTCTGACACAAGGTCGAGCAATTGCTCTGATGCTTGGAAGGGTTCGATCTGAGTGATGTCAATTTTCGCCGTGCCCAGACTGTCCGCTCTCCCGAGCTGGTCCCAGTCGAATATTTCAATCTCGAAGTTAGATCCGACCCGAGATGGCTAGTAATTCATCGATATTAAGATTCCACCCTGAGATAGTAGAATGGTGTGCTTACTACTTCCACTTCGAAATTCTCATTCCATTCAGGGTTAAGTGTCTTTTTCTTCGTCTCAGACTTGAAGACCTTCTGCCCATTGAGCGAAAAGACGGCATAAGGATCAGATTTTCCTATTATTGCGCATGTAAGTGAGACTATCACTGCTTGCAGAGAATAATTCACCTCCTCTGTCGGCGCCATGAATCTTATGACCGTCCAGAAGGTCAACGCGAAGAGTTCCTTGATCTAAAACGTATGAAAGTTGAACCAGAAGCGGTTGAGTTGATGTCTTTGCTCAACTCACTGTTCACAGTCTCACGAGGTTCTAGCTGGACGGGTACTGGAACATAGCGGGCTTCAATTTCGACTGTTGAAGAATTGACTCCGTCCTCGTCTACTAACGTGAACGTTTGCACACCACTCTAAAGCAAATGTCAGCCAACCAAAGAAAAATCTTAAGCTTCAGAAAATACCAATGTTGATTGTAAGAAGGGCTTGGCATCACCCTTCCATTGCGAAATGATGTCGTCTTTACAGCCTTCATCAGCCTCGTTTAGGCGCAACCAGACTTGACTAAAATCGATTTCTTTGATAAAACCTTCACCAACGAATCCCCACCTTGCGTTGGTGCTGCGTGCCTTGGTGGTGGAGAAGCTAGGCCAGTAGCCGTCATCCAGCAGAACTTCGAGTCGAGCCTTCTTCGTGATAGACCCCGATACCACATTGAATACAATAATACCCGATTCTGCATATTGATTAAGCAAAATATATCTCCCAATTGAATGAACATACGTTGTATGAGAAGCTCTTCGATGCTCATTTCGACTCCTTCCGGTGAGGCCGTATCGGTAGGAGAGGCAGCGTTTTCGCGATCGCTTAGTGGCTTTGTTGGTGCTGGGCTCAGTGGTGTGGGACTGGTGGGACTGTGTGGGCTACGCGGTTCAGGACTCGCCGTAGTAGGACTGGCAGGCGACTTCGTCTTCGTAGGACTGAGGGGCAACCTTGTACCATTTAAAGCTCTATTTGAGGTTTTAACAGTGAGACCGACGGGGGAAGCGTGCTCATCGTCGATTGAAGACGCTGACGCTCCATCGTTACCGTCCTCACCATAAATCATGCCGTTGTTACGAGTATTAAAACCTACGCCATTGAGGGCCAGAGCTGGAATGAATACTGCTTTGAAGTGAAGCTGCCCCTTATATGTATTGCCTTTATCGAGTCGAATAGGCTCCGTAGTGTCCTTGAGACCAAGAGACTCGAACGGATAACGTTGGTCACTGGATTCTTTCGCAAGATCGTGAACGTGCAACTCCACTATACCGAGAGACCTATCCTGTAAGACAGTGAGCATGGGCATCTCAAGTAGTGTAGATACCCACTTTAGTCAAATTTTGGTAGTCCATACATTCTAGCAGAAGGTTCTATAGAGAAATGCTTGTGAGGTGAAACCCTATTTCGATTATAGGACCTGCGTTTTACCTCTTGCAGAGAATGCACTGCAGTGGTCAATATTGTTAAGAAAATAAACTTAAAGTGTAAGAAAAAGCTTACCAGGGACGTAGACAATCTGTTCCCATACTGGGTTAAGATCTACTAACCATCAGTGGGAGCCGGTACGAGGGGTGTGATACATACTGTTATTGACAACCTCAGTTCGAGCCTTTGTGATATTATTGACGAGGACACGGATATACGGGTCGCTCTGTGTAAGATATGTGTCAATTACTCCAAAATAGACAATCGTATGCATTGTTTAACCTTTCCACCCAGCGTAGCTTCGACATTCCTACATACCAGTCAGTTCAAGAGAGAGAAAGCGACGGTCAAATGATCCGAACGCACTTGACATCAGTCGCCTTATCCAATGATAACTTAACCACGCCGATCGGTGGTTTATACTGCTCAGTTCCTTCAATGCTGCCTGCCATGTTCAATGGTTTCCATTCCGCCGAGATCCTAACCCTGCCACTCTTGCAGCTACTCAATGGGAACCAATCCCTACCGGCCTCCCCCATTGAATCGAGCAAGTCAACAAGCTTGATGGACATATAACCGATGACAGGGTCCTTCAGGAAGTCACGGTCATCGATGACCTTGACAGTGATAACAGACGAGGCTTTGTCTGAGCAGAGGAATTCGTGGGGCGACTCCCAGACCGGGCTGTTGGTGTGTTTGAAGGCTGGAGTTGTATGACTAGCAGTTCTCGAATCTCCAAGGTATATTTTGGCCATGGGATTCAAGTCTCCAGAAAGAGATTTGGATGCGTCGAGGTCTTTTGCTTGATGGAGAGTAAGGCGAACAATGCCGACGGCTATGGTACTTTAACTTCAGCCACTACCCCGCAAACCGAGGCAAGACTTACCGCTTTCAGGAAGCTCCTGTCCTTCCTCCGCCTCCAAAACAGGGTAGTAGTTTACTTCATATCTCAACTCTCCTCGATCCTTGCCGTCCTTCAAGGCTGGTGATCGTAGACCATCCTGAGTGGCGTCCTCCAGAAGTTTCGAAAGTTCAAATCTTGCAGAACCCAACAGGCTGTCCTTTCTATGATCGTTGAAATCCCACAGGTTAAGTACCAGAGAATCTTTGAGGGAATTGATGAGCAGGAATTTAGTCTCGTTCCATGTTGGATTGCAGCTGTATTATTGGAGAAAAGGCATCAGGAAAATTCTATACTTTTAAGTGCTGGACGTACGTATTAGTTTGGGTCTTCGTACGTGCCAGTTCTGCACGATCCTCGATAGTGAGAGTGACATAAGGGTCAGGTGTCCCACCGCCAATCTTAGTACCATTAATTCTACGCGCGGAATGAATTTTGACTTGAATAACTCCGATTGCTGCGTCGAGTGGTTTGCCAGACAACATTTGCTCCAGGTTCAAAGTAAATACATTGGGGTCATACATCATGGGTCCAAGCGTCCCGTGTGTCATATCGCGGATGAAGGCAGACAACCCAGGAATCTGAAAGTAGTCAGTTTCATCGGGTTTATGATGGTACGTGAATTGCCCTACATTGCCAATATCAAAGCCGAAAGACTCGCCGCCAATTGGTTTGAGAACGTAATCGATAACCGGCTTCTCAAGGAAGCAAAAGTCAACAATTTGAATATGGGGAAAATTAGCCATAAGCTTCATGCGAATGCGCATGAGGCCACTAAAAGTGATGTCTTCCACCAGAATTGGCATAGTGGCTGTTGCAAGGCCTTTACCAAGGCGAACAGATAGCACGACCTTTGGATTGACTTTGGATGCCAGTTGGCTAGGGGTGAGGTCAGAGACATCGGTAGGCGTAAATGAGATACCCCAATCCATCATTATGATATCCTCCTCCGTCTTAGGGAATGTCCTAACTTGGTCGATACGGGGTGCTTTAGTGCCCAAAGTGAACTGGGTTAGGCGGAGGGAATCGAGGAATGCCGGAGTGTTGGTACTCAGAATCTGATCAACGGAGGAAACTACGGTCGCTGACAAAACGGGTTCGTAGATCAGCCAGAAACGGTCCAGGAAGTGATTTATCCAATCTGCAGACTCGTGTTCGGAGGCCAGGCGTGTCTTGACAAGTTCTCGTTGGATATCATCACGGGCTCGACGTCTCACACGCTCCAGTGAGGTGCTGTAATAAGTATTACAGATGGAAAGGACGATGAATAGCCAACCCCATCCGAAGTTGAAGCGAGTGAGGAAATGGGAAGCGAACACAGCCTGTTGATGGATCAGAAGTGGGTACAACTTGAGATATGATGATACTCACGAAGACAATGAGGGCCGCGTTATGATACCAAGCGCCATAGAATTGCTCAGAGAGAAACATATCAAGTACACCTTTATCCCTTTCTTCGCCCTCAGGAAGGGCCTCGTCAATACCAGACATTTGGCGCCATCCCACGCGATACCAATCTGGAATGCGGGGAGCGAGTGTACTGGGATATCCACCTGGAATGGCGCTGGATTCCTCTTGTACCTGCTCCGCTGATTGAGGCGTTCCCGAAGCAATAGCTTTGCTGCCTGAGTCCGTGTCTTGGACAGCGATTGTGGGCACGACAGTAGATGGTCCAGTCTGAACGGTAAGCTCTGGAACGATATAAATGAATAAATCAAGATGGTTAGACGTGATACCAACCACGGCTCCCATCCCCTTCACTTGGTTTGACACTCTCAAGCTGCTCACGGCCTTTTCCCGCAACTGCCCCCTTTTCTTCTGGTGATTGCGCAGGGTCGAACGAGTGAACGGCAGCACCTTTGTCCGCGTCTCGCTGCAAGATACCGTTGACCTCAGCTTGGCCATCGGCTGCCATGGTGGCTAGTGGAAGAGAAAAGAGAAAAACAGATAGGTATGATAGAATAGGAGAGAGAGTGGAAGGAGCGTGGAAGTAGGCAGGCGAATAATTACTTTATTACACACTCTCATGAATTTTGGGACCAATCCTGATGTCACTGCCCATCAATTTTGTACGTCACTCGTCACGCACTCATCCGGGCCTTTGCTATAGGAGCCCTAATATTAGGAGGGGTCGTGTATGGTCGCATGTCACCAACAAGACGGCTACAATAGGCTCGACTCGTAGTACTCAATTTTCAGTGTGCTAGGTATAGACTATAGTACATTGAACATATGTATAGCCACCAGAAAATGGTACGATTGTGGCTGAAACTATGATATCCGCAGTAAATTTAATGTCTCATGCTTGATGCATTTTTAGCACATAAGGCCCCAGCTCAGTGAGCTGAATTTTACGTACCTCGCTCGAGGTACTTTCAGGTACTTTCTCATGTCTGCCAGCGTGGCGGACAGGAGGATGATGGGACAATCGGCAAACCCGGCCATCCACGACAGGAACACGCGTTATGTACGCCTGCTTTGCAAGACCTTCTACAATGGTCACATGAACGCAGCGGCCCATTTGTGACAGTCAGACTCCAAGCCAGCCTCGACAACCAGACTTTCGTAATTTACATTGTAGAAGGCATCTACGCACTGGCTAATGAGTGTGCCACCATCCCTCCGTGACCTCTACATCGATCCAACGTCTGCCTGGGCTTTCCTTCCACCCGCCTCGGTCCAGTCACCTGTTGGTCCTGAACCCGGTCCTTCTGGCGTATCTTACCAGTGGTCCACTCGACCATCTCACAACTCGATTTTTGACTTATCTCCACCACTGGCTCTTAACGAACCATCTGGAATCAATGTCACAGATCTGTTCAGAGCTCTGGTCGCCTCTGCCGTACTCCGATATTCCAGTGCCGCAATTGCAATGCCATGGGACGTAGGCAAGCTACTTCTTCAGGTGCAATGGGTTCCTCGCGACGCAGGTGAGCCAGACGAACCAGAGCTGGTGGACGACAATGATGATGCGGTAGATATCATTTTACCATCCATTTCCTATACTAACATGCCTTTAGCTTAGTGATTCCTCAAACGACGACTCGTATTTTGCTGACCCCCAAGCGACTTCTGCTCGCCATCATGCTTCGCGACCCACGGATGATCAAGGCTACGTCACCCGTCGATCTGTGCTCGAGGAAGGAACACGACCAGAGTATATCATTCCGGTGGGGAGCGTCGATGGTGTATGGGGTATGATAAAGCGAATAGGGCGGTTCCGCGGTGAAGGTTGGCCGGCCTTGTGGAAAGGTGTGTGTTTTTCAGTGCCTACACTTTGATAGGGTTTAACTGACGACATCTGCGTTAAGGCCTGTTGACATCTTGCATCACAGAGCTACTCACATCTACCATCCAGCCTCTCATTCAGAATCTCTTGCAATCTCTCCTCTTCCCATCTATGTCTCCCTTCCATCATCCCCCCCTTCTTCTCCCCGTTGCATCCCATCTCATCACGGGTTTCCTACTATCCCCTCTGGATCTCATTAGAACCCGGTTGATTGTCCAATCCTTTACATCCCGTTACAGAACTTACACTGGACCCCTGGATGCTCTGTCTCAAATTTTACGTGATGAAGGAGGCTTGAAAGGACTTTACTTACACCCCCATCTATTCCTTCCCGCCGTTATCGATAATGCACTGCGTCCTATCGTGTCCCTCGCGTTCCCCAGTATGTTAGCTGGATACCTCGGTATCCAAATATCGGAGGAAATGAATCCCTTGGCTTGGGGTTTGATTGAACTTGGGGGTAGTTGCATTGGGCTTCTCGTATCACTTCCATTCGAGACGATTCGCAGGAGGCTGCAAGTTCAAGTGCGCGGGACAGCTCGGCCGCTAAGGGGCTGCGTCGAGTTGCGGCCAGCGCCGTATAACGGAATTATAGATGCATTTTGGCACATATTGACTGAAGAGAGGTCAGATCTACCTATTCAGAGAACAAGAAGGCGTAGGGGAAGCCAAGCCAGTTCCAAAGGGAAGGAACATGCTCGACCAGACACAGACGAAGGAATCCACGAAAGCAACAGTTTATTTAGAAATACTGGCATTGGCCAACTCTATCGGGGTCTCGGGATGAGATTGGGAGCAAGCGTCATCGTATTTTGTCTCGCCTTCTTAAGCATCGGTGAAGAAGGCGATGGTGGCTGGACAGAGATTTAGTGCAGTCAATAGAATATCATCTTCATAACGCCGTACAGGGAGCTAAAATTACATGCCACGTCCAAATGCACTGTGACCAAGTACCAGGTGGAGGATGATAACATACATTCAAAGCAAAAGCAGTATCTCTCAGGCACTACCAGGGCTCGAACCTGGGTTTCGAGAAAATTCAAATAGATCAGAATCTCGAGTGATAACCACTACACTATAGCGCCACATCAACATTATGGGGTTATAGAGGCTGGTATTAAGGGTATTTCTTCTAAATCTTAAAATAAAACCTACTACATGTGATAGCTGCCATGCGGCCCCCGAGGTCTTGGGACGCTCCCTAGGGTTCGGGCGGAAAACAACGGATTAAGGGCTTCAAAGTGACCATTTTTCTGTTCGAACATGAGGTAATTCAGGGGAAAATTTGAGCAAAACCACCAAAACCTAGTATTCTTCCGTCAACAAGCGTGATCTGCCTCTATCTGAGGCAGACTCTTTTTTCACATTATGGTACATCAAGCCTTTCATCAGAATCATTGTTCTCCATATCCCACCTGAACCACAGGTCGCATATGTTTACAAGACATTACAAAGTCGGAGGATAACCCACAAGGCTCATTTCGACGTCCTCTTCCTCAGAAAGATCACTTGGAGGGCGCTGGAATCGCAGCCGTTTGGCAGGGCTCGCAAAGAGCCCTGATCGGTGCAACATATCAATTTTTGCATCTGTTTTGAGCTCATTTTGCTCAAGCTGGCGGTGAATAAATTAGCGAAGGATAGCCTTTTGCCTTATAAGCAGCATACCTCGTTCATGAGACGGCGGGAATACATCGCTTCCATACTCCTCATTCGTTCCTCCATTTCACGCATCACCTCCTCTCTTGTCTCCGCTTCAATAATTGCACATCTCATTTCCGATTCAAAGAGCTACAAAGTATTATCCAATGACTGCTAATGCCGATGATCAACGCAAGACCAACCTGCATTCGCAAAAACTCGACTTCGTCGAAAAGGGCATTTACAAGGGGGTTGATTGGCTCATCATCATCGGTGTCCTCTTCTGGGTCATTTTTTGGCTCATCCTCTGTATTGACACATTAGAAAATAGTAAAGTTATGAATATGGACGGACCTTCGAGCACTTCCAAGATCGCTTCGCTGAGCTTCTTCCCTGGCCCACCCATTGAGATCGTAACCTTTCGGTGATAGGGCTTGGGAACAATTTCAGGGTCCTTCAAGGTCAACGGGCCCAACTCTTTGATGGTCGTGCCACGTGTCTTGCCAGGTCCATTCTTTCCATTGGGTTCTGGTAAACGATGTACTGGAGCAGGTGCAGGCTTAATGTAGACTTCTCTCGCAAGAGCTGCAAACCTCATAACATGTGAGTTCTCGTCATAACCTGTGTCATATGGATTGACATTGACAATCATAACCTGAAAGGCGGTGGGTCAACCGCAAGGTTCCATCTGATGAGTGAAGGGCGTTTACTGCTCTGCCATCCCCAACAAAATAATCCATGAGTGCTTCTGTAAGCTTGCTGTGTCTGAAAGGCACAACGGCCAGCCCTTTCTTGACGTCTCTTGTGTCCATCCTACCGTCCCTACCAATGCCTTCTTGTGCAAGACTCATTGCAAGCTTCCTTTGATTTGAACGCATTACCTCCATGCACTGGCCGAGAACCATGAGAGACTTGTTGATATTACCAGCTTCTCGGAGGCGGTCACCTGTCGTGTGCGTATGTTTCGTGCGCTCGGATCCGGCAAGATCGACCAGGGTCAACCGTGAAATTTGCAGAGCAGTTGGATCCTGGGATTGTTCAGTGTCTTTTATTTAAAATACGAGACATATATCTTACATTCCTTTCGCCTCTATGACCTTTGACAATTTTGATGATAACCATACCGTGGCTACGACTACTTTCGCTATTGGCCAACGTACCGAATACACGTCTATGGAGTTGGCCCAGCTTCACAAGCGCTTTGGCTTGGGATGCACTGTGGACGCGAAATTGCCGTAAACCAGATATATATTTCCCAGATATCCCGGAGTCGCCATTATCAGAAGCAGGAGAGGGTTTGAGGGGCAATGCTGCCCGAGTCAAGATCATGGTTTTGCCATTGGTAGCGCGAGGTGCCCCAGTGGTGATGGAGTTCGAGTCATCCTTTACACTGTCAAGAAGATCATACACCTTCTCGTTGTAAATTTCAGCGTACGAGAGCCAGACAGTGTACTCGTAATTACGATCCACTTTGAGCACGGTAGGATCAACGTCAGATTCAAATGGCGAAATATCTATATGTTGTCCGAAAACTTCAGCCAGAGCAGGCTCCGGCATCGCATGAGGCGGTTTGGAGTCGCTCGGCTCTGAGGGTTCGATACCTTGCAGACGGATCGGTCGGAACTGCGAGGTACATCGTTAGTCGTTGCTGTGTAACGAAAAATCATCAAAACTTGCCCTTCCGTCACCATGCAGCCCTTCAATGCTGTTGAAGATAACGTCAAGCGTTCGTGGTAGAATCCCTGCGGTCCCTTCCTTTGAGCTTCCCTGAACAGTATAGGTCTTACCAGAGTTAGTAACGCCATACGTGAACAGGAGACCATTTTGGCCGTGAAGTGCATCGCGGACAAGAGGAAGAGTCGTTTTGGTAAAGAACTCTGATTGGGTCGTTTCATGAGGAAACACACGAGAAAAGACATATATCGAAGACGGAGGTAATGTTGAGGGGCGAAACGGTGCTGGCTTGCTCTGTTGTTCATTGGGATCTGTCATTTGAACAGATGTTTCGGAGAGTGGCGTTAAGTAGGGCTGTATCATTGGTTCATCGCCTCCAAGGTGAGGCCGGATACGAAGGTAAGCCTGAATTTATTCTCATGTGATCCTTGGGTATTCCGGACAAAGCACTGCGTACCATGATGGGTTCATACTCAATTTCAGATGCGTCAATTTTTACCAGTTTCGAGGATGCCTTCTGGGTTGTCAGCTTCGGTGCGACCTTGGTCGCAGCGATGACCTCAGCAGAGTTCTCCCTGTTGACCAGTGGTTTACGGGCTGCAGCCATTTTTGATGTCGCAGTGGCTGTTGTGGTTGCAGCACGAGCTCTGGTGGTTCTTGCCGTAAGGGGTGGGGGAGCAGCCACATTCTTTGAACGTGTGGAGAATCGAGTCGTTGTTGTAGGGTTACTTGCCATGGTCGACGATGTAGTTGTATAGAAAGTGTACCGATTCATACCAATTCAATTTCTACTAAATTAGACTAAATTCTAGTTCATGTGTGAGAAGCGGTCATGTGATCGCGTTTAGACCGCGTCGCAATTGTTTGGCTGTTTAGGTTCAACTCTCACTACCATGGTCATTAGCAAAGACCCCCCCAAACGGCGCAAATCCATTGCCGTTCCTAACCAGAACAAACCTGCGGTCCTCCCGAGAGCTAAACGGCGACCTCACAGCATAGTCCCAGGTGATCGCCTGAGCCCGTTCGCAAAAGCCCGTCGTTCACTGGTACATTGAATGCTATCCGTTGGTTGTTGCCTACGTTTTTTGACACATTCACCAACAGGTTCCACGAAAGAGTATTCTGAAGACATTCACCAACATCCTACATAATGGCAATGACAATCCAGACTCACAGTCACAAGCTCAATCCGAGTCAAGCTCACAGCCTCTCTATCCATCACCTTCTTTCGACGATGCCGACGCTACACAATCAATGGACATTACTAGAGACTTCCATACAAAAATACAAGATAATACAACGAGGAAATCACTTGGCAGTCGACGCGTTAGTTTTGCTGAGAATGTGCTTGTCCGTGTCATCGAAGGAGTCAATAAGGGCAGCACGAACAACACCCAATCTTCCCAATCGTCTACCGCCCCTGGGCTGTCTCACGTACCGACGAATGAAAATGACTACCCTGGTGCTACACCTGGCAGCCGCCGCCGAAGTTCCGCCCGATATTCACTTGCTAATAGTGAGGATATGGATTTCACCAGAATTGTTAATCCAGCTACTCTGACCACCAATGACTCCGCTATTGTTGATGAAGAATCAGACTACGATGAGGATGAGGACGAGATGGACATGACGGATGTTATCCATGGGGAGCTGATTCGTAAACGCTCCTTGTCTATGGGTGTCCAAGCTCCGCATACTCGCCGCGACCAAGACCAATCAGTTTATGAGCAATCCCAATTGTTTGAGGGTGAGTATCAAGTATCTTGGGATGGTTCCGATCAATCCCAACCCATGGACTTCACGATGCCATTAAGCAAATCTAAGCGATCACCCATCGAGCATGATGCTGCTTGGCTGGCGCTGAGGCAGGCGACTCATTCGGGAGATACACCAATTGAACATGAACTGTCTTCAGATGACATAGATGCAGGAGATTTATCTGTGCAAGATGAAATGGAGCTCGATGATGCCGTCCAGCGGCTTATGCGCGCTCGGCAATCTCTACCTTCCCTTCTCTCTTTCCAGGAGAATGGTACTGATGCTACCTATGACGCTAGCTTTTCTACCGATGGTAGTTTCGAGGAGAATGGTGATCAAACGATAAATTTGAGTGTGGTCCAAGGCCGAGCGAGTGTTGGTTCGACGATGGATGTGTCAGAAGTGTATGGTAGTATCGCTGTGCCTCCTCAACCGGCCCCCCGACAAACTCAGCACCAAGTGGGACCCCACCAGGAGCCAGACAAACTAGCGTCCGACGTGTTCCAGCCTCCGCCCCAAACCACTTCAGGCCCGTTAACAATCGTGTCTAGGGCTTCTCCCGCACGATCTGGGGTCTCAAATTTTCCACCCCCAGCCCTAGCATTGCCGCTAAAGTTAATCAAGGCGACCTCCGTCCCAGCATCACCATCAAAAACAACGCAAGCTATCACCAGCTTCTCTGCAGCATTTGCACCTCCTGTTACACGTCCATCTCCTAAGCGCCCACGGCCCTCCAGCGATGATGGACAGGTCGATCCATATCTGGATAAACCTAGCCCCGCCAAGCGGGCAGCTATTATTGCAAAGTATCCGATTGATAGCAGCACCGCTGTTATTTCAGTGCCTAAGCCACAACCGCGGCTACTATCGCCTAGTAAAAAAGCGCCATTCCAGACACCAGGCACGACCACAGCAAGCCAGCGCCAAGGATCATCACTCAGAAGACCATCTGGTTATTTTGCGAAGAGAAAAAGTTTGGGTCCAGCAGCTGGTCTGCAACGTCGAGATGAAGCCGAGATTGTAAGTACAGCAAGGTCCTCTCCGAAGAAGAAAGCAGGACTGGGACTTGGCCGCGCGAGTGTTGGCTCTGGCTCTACAGACGCCTGGCAACGTTTCAGTCGAGATCGAATAGACAATGGTCAAGAGAAGGAGGCATTGCCTCATGATCGAGAAACTCAGCGTCGAGTCGCAGCTACTCCTACTCCTCCCAAACTAGCACTAGAGATTATCGATCTGCTGCCCGATCCTCCTGGTTCGTCAGTAGATTTTTCCATGTCGCTTGATACCAATACCGGACCAGCGGGAGATGTAAACGTGAACATGTATATGGACCCCACAGAGCAGTGGAGGAATGGCGTGCAACCTGGTGACTATACCGATAATGACGATGTACGTTCTTGAGTACTTTCTGATTACTATCCCTTGCCATTGACATTGCTGTAAGCAGCCTCCAATATCCATCAAGCAGTTTTTTGCCATCACGGGAATCAAGTTCATGGATGAATTGACAGCGCCGCGACGGTCGACACACCCATCGCAGCAGACTGCTCTGCAACCTCGGGACTCGAAGGATATCCCGTTAGCAGAATATGCTACCGCTATGGGATTGGACGTGCCTCAGCTTGTTCTGTATTGGCGTGTTTCAAAGGATCTAGAAACTTGGATCGAAAAGAGTAAAGGGGATTTTGAACAAGCAGAAGATGAGGCGGCCAAAATCACGCCAGAACTATTCACTGAATATTCAAGAGCAGACGAAGAAGGTCAAGCCGAACTACTTGTGAGTCACTTCACTTACCTTTCAAGGATATTCACATTTGAGCAATTGTCCCAAGCATCAACTACAGCTGATAAGGACAAACACGCGAGCATTGGCCAAATCGGATTGGTACGATTGGAAACTCCAGTGGCTGGAAGGACTTCGTGACACTGCAGATCAGACCTTCAAGTCTCTAGAACGAGTATGCTACTCATTCCGAGAGGAAAGGAATATGCTGAGCGGAATCAACAGGACGCTAAAGCTTTAGAAGCGATTAAGGCCTCGGCAGATAAGATTCTTCCCGCTTTGCAACAGGAGTATGAAGAGGTCGTGAAGGAGCTCGAGAAAGAAACAATGGAAGTCGCTGAGATTGAAGCGTGCGATCAAGATTACCTGAACGAGCTGAAGTCCTCCATTGCAGAGCAGAAGTATGAATGCCACTTCCTTCTTTGTATGTCATTAACTCTGGTATAACAGCATCGAGGTCGAAGCTTTACGGGCTGAAGTCACAGAAAGCAGGGCCAAGCTTGGCTCGCTTCAAGAACGTCTTGACGGAACCAACACTGAGAAGCAAGAAGCGAATGGTGCCATTGGCGATGCCCAACGTCTGCTACATATCCAGAAGAATGGCACTCGCGCGGAGGTCTTCAGGCTTAAAGGTGTGCATTGCATCGCTGTATTTAGAATCTGATTGTGAACCACTACTGTCACAGATGAACTAGAATCCTTGGAGGACCTCCACATGTTCCGCGTGACGAAAGTTACTCCGGAGATGTTCGAATATATGTATGCGGATCAATACTGGATTACAATACCCTGCAAGCGTTATATCCCAATTGTTACTCGAGTGGACGTGACTCGAGTAGACAAGGCAATGAAGAAAGTTCCAGACAAATTTCCACGCCTTAGTGATGTTCTCTTACATATGGCGAAGGAGCAGATCATGGGAGAGGACCGCACTACACGTCAGGTACGGTCTATAAGTGTCATTAAAATGGAAGTGAATTTATCATATTATATCTCATAATATCTGCAGATCATCCACAGGCTTAGCGATTATTGGTCGTCGTGCGCACAGCTTCGAGCACAGCTTCAGCTGCTTTTGATCAAATTCCCGGTTGAAATTCAAATCGTGAAAGGCTCAACAGACCAGCCTTCCAGCTTTACAGCCAAAGTTATGGTTTTGTTCCCTTCTGTGAAGGCAAAAGCATTCGTCTCGTTTGTTTTCGCCAGTTCTACCGTTTTCTACTGGCCAGTGGCTATCCGTTCACTACGGTGTAGGGTGGATGTGGTATATGGCAAAATTGAGTAAGTGTTCTAACTCTTCATCACTTATTCCATACTAAGATTGTTTGAGCCGTGACATTATTGCCAATGCCGTGAGCGACAGGCTTAGCCAGGCAAGCCCAGAAGATAACTATGCCTGTCTTTTGGATGCATGTATTGAAGCTCAGGAAATTTATCGTTGACATTAGTTTATGCTATACTACATCTATCTCTTGTTTGTAACCGGCCTCATTGACATATTCTAGATGATTTGTAGAATATGATATGAAATAAATAAATCCGACAGGTAAAAAATAGACATAGAATGGTAGAAATGTAATATATTATCACAAGCGTAATGGGCATAAGTAACTTATACCACCCTGGCTAGTAGCCAAGCATCAAGTAAACTGTCCCACGAGGACACTTCGCATCGGGTACTAAGAGATAGAGAACTGACCTAACTCAACCAAAAGCAGGGATAAAACTTCCCTTTCTTCTCGGACAACATTGAGCTCCATCTCAGCCAGTTCACGAACAGATACCCACTCTGAAGCCGCCACACGTGCTATGCAGGTGACCTCAGAATAATCACGTTGCCACTGTGACGCAACATCGTGCGATGCGCGTGCCATTTGCTGTCCCTTGATGACAGCTTCATCTACAGCCTGATCACGCAGAGAATGTGCGTGCTGCAGCTGGGCTTCCAAACCCATTGTATACACTGACCGTTCCTCTTCTGTGCGTTCCCGGATCTCCAGGCTCTCGCGCATCTGCTCCTCCATATACATCACCTGCTTTGTCAGTTCCTGTGCCTCCCGAGTGCGAGATTCCTTCAGGTTATGTATCTCCTGCTCCATGTATTGCATCTGAGATAAGCGCTCCTTCGCCGTATTCTCGGCAGCTGCGAGTTGTAGACGAAGAAGTGTTACTATAGCACCGTCAACAACGGGCATCTCTAAGGACATATCGTACCGAGATGATTGGAGAGGATTTACGGCTGGCGAAGGAGTCACATCTGGTAGTAAGATCTGTGATATGGAGCCATAACCGCCGGGCGAGTTCAATGCACTCAAACATGGGCTTTCCGGAACATCTAGCTGACCAATGCTCGAAGTTGGGGAGACACCGCCTGAGCGGAAAGGCGCAGGAAAGCTGGAGAGCATTGTTTCAAGCTCATCTTCCCCGAGTGTTCGCGACGCCTCGCTTGCAAGTTGTTCCCACGACAGTATTGACCCCCGAGCTTGCCTTTCACCACGCTGTTGAGGTGGCCGGAGCAACGACGATGACGACTCAATGTCAGGGGGGAGTGGAGAGATATACGACATATTGGCTCGGGTAGGAAGGCCAGTCCGAGTAGGAGTTTGAGGCTGTGGACGTTTTCGAGTACGAATGGACTGTATCTTGGGCATCGCAGGTGTCGGTGCGGCAAGAGAAGCTACTGGTGCAAGTAATAGCTCTACATCGTCAGCTTCGCTGTCTTCGCTGTCCCCTTCAGATATGTGCGACATGTTTCCAACAGCGGTTGACACAGGGCTTGACGATCCATCTTTCAGCATAGCACGGGAGTGTCGAGCAAGAGGCGACTCATTGCGAGGGGGGCGGGGAGGTGGGCTGACTCGGGAGCCCTTCTCTTGAGCAGAACGGCGTGCCACAGGCATAGCCCTTAGACCAGGCGTCTTTGGGGTTCGTGTAGGAGAGCCTGAGGAAGATGTCGAAGAATTAGGACGAGGAATTGCTGAAATTATGACAGAGCTTGAACTCGTTATTTTCGCCAATTTCGCTGGACGAGTAGGTGAGGATTTGGCGGTCGAAGGTGCCGTCCTAGCTTTCGATGGAGTTACAGGAGAAGCAGCAGCCACAGCATTGGTCAAGTTGACCTTTAATGCAGCGCGTTGGGGGAGCGGGCTGATTGGGCGGGATACCTTATCTGTGGGGGAGAGAACGCCTATTGCCTTCTTCTGGATAGGTCGGTCTTCCTTCTCATCTTCAGAAGTGCTAAACCGCCGACGTGTGCCTATCGTAGGCGAAGGTGGCTTTGCAGCTTCCATTAAAGTAGATTTCGGGCGGTATTTTGGGAGTGCAGAACCACCCGTTCTCGGGCGAAGGGTTGTAACCTTACCCATTGAATCCAGGGGTTTCCCCAGTTGCTCATCCATGTTTGTACGACCCGGCCCAGTAGACGCTCGCCGGCGAGTGATAGTCTTGGACTCGGGTGTCGCGGTGCGTTTTGTAGCTTGGAGAGGAGGTCGCGAGTCACCCATTGAAGCTCGAGGAGTGGCTGGCTTCAAAGCAATTGCACTAAGACGGCGAGCGCTCATGTCTTTTGCTTTGCGAGCAGCTTTATCAGCCTCCTTGCCGCTGTCCTTGTGGATCACATCGGCTAAGGCTTTGCTAGCAAGGCCCAAAGAATGTCTAATAGAGTTTCTGGTAGATGGTTTGTTTCGGGGGCTGCCACCCGTGCTGTTGTCCTGTAAAGACTTGCTCATTTCCGGGCAGCACACTGACTAGGATGGATAGAAATGAAGTTATGATCGTGAATGGAGTCGTTACAGCCGTTGGGAACGTGTAAATGGGGCTCGTAGCCAAGTGATACAGGAATATGAAGAAATATTGAATTCGAACCAACCAACCCGAGTTCGTTGGTTGTGAACAGTTCATTTGTCTGTGTTTATGTTCGTTCTCTATCAGGCCGCCTCAGAGTTATGATGGCTCAAACGTTGCTTGGACGCAAGCTGCCAGCTTGTACAGGAAGCAGTACATTGCTAAGTGATACCATTAAGGTTTCTGTGCACTTGGTTAACGGGCACCAGCAAAGAGCTATTCAGAACTATCCAAGCGAATGTGTAAATAAAGATCAATATTGAAATTTAGTGATTGATTGGTGGAGACCTTCGGCAAACAAATTACACATAATGATCGATCTCAAAATCAATCTACCACATAAACCGAATCTCTCCTCGCGGAAAGCCTAGAAATACCCCCATCGTAACCGCATTGATCATTCCATACCAGAGCCCCTCCAATATAAGAGCCCAGACGGGCACGTCCGCTACCTGCGACCTCAATAAAATGTACGGTATTAGGAAATAGCGTGGTTCTAGCAGTGGTGTCAGAAGAAGCGTGGGGAGCATGAACATGGGAAGAATGAGCGTTTGCAGCAAGGTCTGTTCGCGGCCTGCGACAAAGCATTGCTCAATAATCGTGATACAAAGGCAGAAATAACGTCGCATACCAACACGCAAAAACCATGCCCACCCGCAAGTAACATAGGCTGGGATCAACAGGTAGGGAACAATGGGGTGGAACATGTAGACTCGACGCCACAAGTAGAAGGTGTAGTGTCGGTTGTCGGACAGGAGGAACGGGTGATGTATGCTGCATTCCGAAGGAGTCGTCAATTCACGTTTTTATTCAGAGGTTGATCGAGACTAACGTGAAGAGTTTGACTGTCACAGCCATAGTGGCCCAGAGGATGATTGTGATTGCGGTCCTCCTAGTGAGAGGAATACCGTGTGAGTGGCTGAAGATCCTGATGGAGCAAACTAGGTCACTTTCTGCTTCCGAACATACGACGCGATAAGTCTTTAGTAAGACCAGAAACGCCACCAGGACCACTCATTAATACTGGCCATCCAAAAGCAGTACTAAAGCCAATAAAGTAGTAGAGCTGAGGAAGATGAAAGGCTGGGACATGGTTATCCTTGTCTCCTGCGTAACATACCCATTAACAGCCAGAACGAGGTACTTTGCAAATGAACGTACCCAAAACTATTCCACCGTTCCAGACTACAAAAGCTCCAAACATTGCCACTACAAATAGGTACGGTACCAGTGAGGGAAGGACGTCTATCAGGATAGGAGGTGCACTAAGCACTGATCGTACTAGGTCACCTGAAACGAGTGCTATATTGGTCATTACTGCCATTTATATGTATCTAGTACCCACTAGGACCAGCGAAAAGAGCAGGGGGATCATGAAGCTTCTTTGGAGGCCCAGCACCTGGAGCTGCACGCCTAAACCGCAGATACATGAGCTGGCTTGATGCAAATGCATACAGAACCCAAACCACGTTAGTTTGGCGGAAGGTGCAGCTTATTAAACCTATCTGGGTCGTGCTAATCAGTTAATATTCTGAAAGGTTTCTGGAAGGAGAAGAGAACACACCAGGGCAGCAAGCCAGTGTCGATCTTCTGATGCAGCAACGACGGTCCACACGACGAAGGTCAGGCTTGGAGCCTCCGTATAATATAGGAAGCCAAAGAACCACCCAACGGGAAAAGCACCTAAAATAAGTGACTCTACGGATGGAGAAAGAATCGATGACGGGGGGTGTATCCGTTTATGAAAACACAAGAGGTATGTCAGAGCAAGGGGAAGCGACATCAGTGTTAGTGTTGTTGTGAGCCTCAACATGGGTAAGGTGCATTTGAACATGAAGACACGCTTCAGCAGCAGACTCATGACATATCTGTAATACAATATTATTGACTTTGGTGAGATGGCAGAACCTCAGGAGACCCACAGGCCAGGCGGAGTGGTGATCTTTGGATCCCATGTTAATAAGTCTCCTCGACAATATGCCTGTGCCTGTGGGACATGGAAGGGTTCGTCCTAAAGATGCCAGCGCATCAGTTGATAGTTTGGATTGTTACAGTTGCAGATCAGTAAATACCATGTACGGCTCCGTCACAATTCTATTAAGTTCCTTCAAGACCGTTATGCAAATCCCGCAGAACAACAGGTAGTATATCGCGTTAGCCATGATATAGGCCAAACTAGAAAAAAAAAAAATAGGCCGTATTCAGAACTGAAGTTACATGTGGCGGTGCAAACTGCGATCATGATGGAAGTCAACAATATTGAGATAAGATTATTGCCCTTGGGCGTGGCTACAAGCGTCTATATTTATTTTCATATATACGAGGCTAGGATATGGTATGGTTCAGGATATATAATTACAGTACGAAGCTTCAAACTACATATTCCGACGCTTCAAGAGCTGAGATCTAAACCTTCCGCCCCAACAGGCCGTTCGCCCTGAGGTGTGATGCGCGCACCGTGGCGCCGTTCTCCTGAGTTTTTGTAATCAACAATCGCAGACTGCCAAAAAAAATGTCAGTATTTGAGGAAGGTGATGCAAATCGTCAGCCTCACATGAGCAGTGATTCGGTTGTCCCAAAGTACAACAGTGCCGGGCTGCCACTTGACACGGGCCTGGTTGTCAGCACTCTTGTCTATGTGGTCGTATAAGAGCTTCAAAATGGATTCTGAAACGAAAATAAGTTGGTGTTCAAGATCCGTCGGGACAACTCACCTGACTCCTCACGCTTGAGGCCAACAATACGGCGCGTGAACTGCCGATTGACATAGAGGGCTTCCTCCCCAGTCACAGGGTGTCGCCGGATCACGGGGTGGACGTTCTCAACCGGTTCGCGCCTGACGATTCCACCTCTACGGCCAGAGCGGGAGAAGTCAGCCTGTTCAACACCAGAATGCAGTGCCTTCAAGGTCCGCAAGAAGGCAACGAACTGGGGCGAAAGTTTCTTCAGTGCTGATACTTGAGATGTGAACAGAGTATCGCCTCCAGTAGTGGGCTGCGCAAGCAGGAAGAATGTAGTGAGGCCTGGTGGCTGTAGTTCGTAGGAAACATCAGAATGCCAGACAGTGGTAGTGATGCTGTCATCGACTTCGAAATTGAACGTTGAGTTCGCATCGCTAAGTATCATCGGAATCAGTCCTATGTCTGATAATTGGTTAAAAATATACCGATAGACCAGGTGAATTTCTGGATAGCCGGCAGGATGACCGGAAGTTGGATGAATATGTAGGCTGCCGTAAATTTAGTAATTTAGGGCTTTGGTAAGAAGTAGTGAAGTGGTTACTCACCGACCGAAGTAACTTCCCCAAGCTTTGTAAAAATCAGGACCCCTGTTGATGAAATCTTGCTGATCTCTGAAGACAACTACGCCTCTGCGCGCTACCTGAAAATAAATCATTAACGTATAACTATTGGTAAAACAGTGATAACATTACCTCGAGAGCGAGTTGGTCGCGGGCAGTATCGTCTAGCTCTGCGAGATTGAGGTTGTGCACCTCATTGCCGAGGTTGGGCGTCAACTCGATAACGGTCGCATTATCAAGGAATGAGCGAGGATTTGTGTGGTTCAAGGCACGGTGGCCAGGATCGATATGCTCGAACGGGGTAAGGGGAGGGTATGTATCCTGGGAGAAGTGTGGGAGAAGGTGGTTATAGCGGTATGTCTCCGTCTCCTCAGTCTTTTTCTCCTCGGCTGAGTGAAGTTTCAGAACTGTAGTTTGAGGCAGTTGGACAACTTGAGTGGTAGTGGTGGTAGACATTCTGAAAGCGTGAGGTCTGTGAGGTGAGATTTGACTTTATAACGTGCGTGTGCAGAGAAGGTCTTGCTCAAAATGGTGTGTCGGGATTATTTCGCCATTTAGACACGGAAAGACGCCATACGCCGGCATGCCGCCATTAATTGGAGTGGTCAGGAGGTTTGGAGGTTTGCATGTGCAATAATGGTTCGATTGCTCATGATTGCGACACTGGGATTAGCAATACTTGTGCGAACGGCACTGATGAAATTCGAACTGTTTGTGAAACGGAGCGCTGGGACTTTATGTAAAACTGCTGTTCGTTGTGGGAATGTCAGCACGGTCAGTAATATACTGGAGTTCTGTGTATAGCAAGGCTACAGCTGGGTTAGTATGGTTACGAATCAAGTACGAGTGGAGACCAGGGAGAATGGTTCACCCGACCAGTACCGAGAATAGCTCTGACCTCGGAATAGTGATATGGTTTAGGGGGAGTATATTCCACTGAGCTGAGGTATTAGATGACAAGACTCGTTGAAGCAATATGGCATGTACATTAAATGGACCGCCGATAAGATAAGATGTGGCAGATGGCAAAGACAATAAACGTTGCGGTTAATGCTTGTGTCCAGACAATAACAACAATAAGGCTGTCCATTCTAATCAGAAACAGACCAATTCCGTACACCAAACCGTCGAACAAAGGGCGCATAACACAGCACTGAGAACCCACATCGCCCCTGACTCTATCGTCCAGAAACAGAAATGAGCTACTATTGTCCTAATTGTCTGAGACGGACCCTGTTCTTCCAGTCATGGAAGTGCTGTCTACTCGTTCTCTTCATAAGAACACTGGGACCGCTTCCAATTCTCTTCACCCACCTCTCTATCCGCTGTGGTCACTTCCTTGTCATCGCTGCCACAGCCAGTTCTTGCCATGGAGGACGCTTACACTACCAGCCTCGCCAACCATGTCTCCGTCCCCACTTACAGGTCTCGTCAGATGCCTGATGTTCCTGAAGATGTCGACTTTGTCATGGAACATTTGAACGATCCAAACTTCGATCTCAAAAAGCTTCCCTCCGTTCACTCCTTTGGCGATTACAAGCTGAAGGAAGCAAAAACCTACGAGCCCTCTGAAGACGCCGAGTCTCAGTTTGAGTCTGACCGGTATTCTAGTTCGCGCGCAGAGTCAAGGAATTCAACTGCCATCGAGTTTGACGAGTAGGTCGTTGACACTCTTCTTTACAACATCACGCTCATAGTTTCTAGTGAATCGCCTTATCCCGAAGTTCGTGCCGCAGTTGCCAGTATAGACGACCCGTTGATGCCGGTGAACACCTTCCGAATGTCAGTCACTGTTTTGTTTTATCGTTGTCATATATTTGTCTTATTCTATGCCTTTAGGTGGTTTCTTGGTCTGTTTTTCACCATAGCAGTGTCTGGAACAAATCAGTTGTTCTCTTTGCGATGTTTGTCTTATTTTTCATCCTCTTGTTTCATCTGCCCCAGCTCAATTCACATTCCAGATCCTTCCGTCTTCGTTACTGGTGTCGTTGCTCAGCTCCTCGCTCTCCCACTGGGCAAATTACTCGAGTTTCTTCTTCCAACGACGCGTTTCAACACCTTTGGTTACGTCTGGTCCTTTAACCCCGGTCCTTTCTCTATCAAAGAACACGTCTGTATTACAGTCATGGCCAATGTAGTCGTCGCTGGTGCCTACGCTACAGATGTCATTATCACACAGAAAATCTTCTACGGCCAGCAAGTCTCCTATGCATACCAGATTCTTCTTGTCCTTTCAACCCAAATCATTGGTTTCTCCTTCGGCGGTTTCCTCAGGCAGTTCGTCGTCTGGCCCTCGAGTATGATTTGGCCCGGTGCGCTCGTCAACTCTGCCCTATTCAATACTCTCCATCGTAACTTTGGGAAGAGAGATCGCGGTCACATGCCTCGCGAACGCTTCTTCCTCATTGCCCTAGTCTGCAGCTTTGTTTGGTACTGGGTCCCCGGATACCTTTTCACTGCGCTCAGTGTATTCAACTGGGTCTGCTGGATCGCCCCCAACAATTTAGTCGTGAACTCCCTCTTCGGCACCAGTAGTGGTCTGGGCATGAGTATTCTTACCTTCGACTGGTCGATGATCTCGTACATCGGCAGTCCTCTCGTCACCCCTGTAAGTCGTATTACCGTATACTCATGTCAAACGCCTCACGATCGATTTTCAGTGGTGGTCTGAGGCTAACACAGTTGGGGCATTTGTCTTTATGTTCTGGATCATCGTCCCCATCATTTATTGTATGTTTCACTTTCTCCCATGTCTCCGATATGTTTTAATTTGATCATTCTTAGTCACCAATACATGGGACACTGCATTCCTCCCTATCTCTTCGTACTTTTCCTTCGATAATACCGGGAATCGTTACGATCCACGCGCCATTGTCACTCCGGATGGCCTCTTTGACGAAGCCGCTTATGCCGCTTACTCTCCTCTGTTAATGTCCGCTTCGTTGGCCATTGCATACGGACTTACTTTTGCAGCCTTTGTCTCTGTATTCGTTCATACGTTCCGTAAGTTCCCTTTCAACTTTTTCACTCCATGCCTAACATTTTCTGTTGACAGTCTGGTTTGGTCGCGATATCGTCAGGAGATTCCGCGGCTCTCTGAAAGATGAACGTGATGTTCACTCACGGCTTATGCTTCACTATCCTGAAGTTCCCAATTGGTGGTTCGGCATTGTTTTTATCATCTGCCTTATCATTATGCTTGTCACTGTATCTGCTTTCCCAACGCAACTCCCCGCCTGGGCAGCCTTGATTGCCATCATTTTGTCAGCCATTCTTGCACTTCCCATCGCTATCTTGCAGGCCATTACCAACCAGCAAATATCCACTCAAGTCATGTATGAAGTTATTGCCGGTTATATGCTTCCTGGCCGCCCGGTTGCCAATATGATATTCAAGGTTATTGGCTACATCGGCACTGCCCAAGCTGTCACCTTTGCAGGAGATATGAAACTCGGTCATTACATGAAGATCCCTCCCCGGATTATGTTCGCAGTTCAGCTCGTCGCGGCTTTTGTCAGCTGTTTTGTCGTGATCTTCGTCCAGGACTGGATGCTCAACAACATCGAAGACGTTTGTACGCGTACGCAAGTAAATGGTTTCGTTTGCCCTTCATCAAATACCTTCGCTACTGCTTCTCTGATCTTTGGCGGCATCGGCCCCAAGCGGCTTTTTAGCCCAGGTGCTCCGTAAGTTCATTCTTTGCATTGCGTTTGTGACTTGAGTCTCAAGCCTCGTCAGATATTCGCCACTTATGTGGTTCTTCCTAGTCGGTGCTTTGGCCCCAATACCATTCTACCTCCTTGCCCGTCGCTATCCACTGTCCTTCTGGCGTTACATCAACACCCCAGTGTGCTTTGCCAGCCTCAGTGCGCTTCCCTCCGCAAATGGTGTTAACTATGCATCGTGGGGTCTTGTTGGCTTCCTCTTCAATTTTGTGATTCGTCGTTACCACTTCCGGTGGTGGATGCGTTACAACTATATCCTCTCCGCTGCTCTAGATGCTGGTGTCGTGATTGCTTTGATTATAATATTCTTTGCCATCCAGTACCCGACTGGCATTGAAATTTCATGGTGGGGCAACGAGTGAGTGTTCTTTCTTTGTCTTCACTTGTTTCTTGAATAGGTGCTAACAATTTCTCTTATTAGCGTGTGGTTCAACACTGCGGATGTCATGGGCATTCCACTTCGTACGCTTGATCCAGATTCTACCATCGGGCCAAAGATCTGGTCGTGATTTTTTTCTTGTTTGGCGTTGGGTCAGAGGGGCTACCTGGAAGAGACACTTTTATCATGCATATTAACCACCACGATTCCATCACTACATCACATACGATCTAACTCTGTCATTCTGCATTTCATTCTTTACCATTACTTATTAACTTCATTTTCGGCACCATATCATGCCATTGGCCTAGAGCCTATAGTTTATTTACCCAACATGTACATATATAAGAAATGACGCAATGACGATACCATGATAATGATGATTCGCGGGGCAAGGCAGTAACACGGAGCTTAACTTGTGCCATGAATCACTCCAGACTTGTTACGCTCAATAAGAGATACGTTACCACCTCGTTGTTAGATATATGGAGCGTAAGATACAATGATTATACGGAAGAGGCTCAAGCAGGTGATCCCCAGATTCTAACTTCCCTCCCCGTTGCTCCCCAAATCTCTCGTCCTTGCTCCCCAAAAACGAGGTCTGTGACCTCTCCCCCTTCATCGAGCTTAACGAGCTCCTCCCAGGTTTTATGCGCATACACCCGTGCACCCTGGTTGCCCGCTACACCAAAAAGCTGCGCGCTCACGTCATAGAGAACCTTGTTGATTTTAAAGTCGTCACCTAGCGAGATGGTATGTGTGGACTTCTGCTTGCGCAAGTCCCAGATCGCAACAGACGACAGTGAGTTCGGGCTGAGAAGGTGGTATCCGTTCTCTGAGAACGACAAGGTGTGGACATTAAAGGGGACACTCTCTGAGGGGGTAAGGGATGCTGCGATAGAACCTGTACGGATGTCGTAGATCTGAATGGTTGAGGTAGGTGTACCCAGCGCCAGAAGGGTACCATCGGGATGGACCGAGAGAGAGGTGAACGCCTCGTCGGAAGGTACAGAGCGGAAGACCTGTGTAAATACGTTCAAATCGTGGATGGAGTATGTTTTATCGGCAGAAGACAGCGCAAGGAGGGTGGAAGTGGGGTGAACTGCCAAGCCTGTGAGCTCTCCCTTGTGGTTCCTAATGGTGTGTTTTGGAATGTATTCTTGCGAGGCAGTATCTAGAGACCATATTTTGGAGGTTTTATCCGCACTGGCAGAGATGAGTAATGTAGAATCGCCTTCACGCTCGCGGAAAGAAACGTGATTGATCCTTTTCGTGTGACCTTTTAGAGACACTAGGACCTTATCACTATCACGGTCGTATAGCTGGACGGTCTTATCATTTCCGCCAGTCAAAAACTGAGAAGGTGCAATACGAGAAACGGCAAGGCTAGTAATTCCAGAAGGTGAAGCGGAATGGAGAGAGGGGATGGCATGTTTGGCGGTGAAGTTCTTGACTTCAGCGGGGTTGGTGTATCCTATAGGGGGCTTTCTTTTCTTACGAGAAGCAGAAAGTGTTTGATGTGTTTCGTCTATGCTTGCAATGACAGTAGCAGGAAGGCCTTCCTCAATAACAGTGTCCTCGCCCATTGCTACATCTTCTGTCATAGTCTGTGAAGGGGTAATACCCATAGTGGCTTGAACGTTAGCTAGTGCCCTTTAAAATCGTGATTAGCCAACTTGGGTGGATATCGATACAATAAAATAAAAAAAACATACTCTCGGGCTGCATCACGCTCACGAAGAAGACGTGCAACGACACGGCTAGCCGCGTCCTGAGCGTAAAGTGCATAGCTAAGCTCTTGACGGGCTGAGTTATATTGTTGCTTTAGGGCGAACGTCTCTAGAACAAGAGCATCCCATTCGTTTTGTAGCGTGTGGAGGGTTGCAGGAATGGATGCCTGGGTGGGGGGACGTGGAGCAGCGGTTTCTGGGCCTGTAAATAAAGATGAGTGAATTTCGAAGGCGTCAGTTGTTTCATACGCACTGGCTTTAATTGCAATGAGATCGGCCTCCTCGAGTTTGTCGCCACTGAGAGGGTCTGTGCCGTTTTCATTGATATATTTCAAGATCAGGCGGCGTTCATAGACTTTTCCAGACTTGGGAGAGACAACAGGTTCCTGAGGAGCTTCTCCTGAAATTCCACAGAAAAACATAGTGGAGGTTGAAGATGACTATTTGTGTGACTTTGGCTGCAAGACCAACACCGTGACTATATTTTTGTCTATTTACTCCCTCACAGCTATAGGCATTCGTCCTACGCTGTTTGGTACCTTTACGATGTCAGAAAAGCAGCAACGCCTAGTGTATTCCATACTCGAGTTTCTCAATCAGTCCATCGAGGATGGAACCGTTAAAACGGATGACAAGGAAAGTCTGGAGGTTGCAGGTGCGTTATACATCACTTTTTTGCGTTTGCTTGTCTAAGCGCGATCGCGTAGTCCAGTGTATCGGTGAGGCTTTCAACGTCGATCCATCCGACACAGCACAGGCAGAGAAACTCAGCGTAAAGCCCGCCACCCTCCAGACAATTTTTGATGTCTTTATCAAGACCCGTGCTAAAGTGGGAAGCGGTTCATCACCTTCCACAGCAGCATCTTCCTCCAAGCCCAAGGAAACTTCTTCTCAGGACAGGGCGCAAGCAGAAAAGCACAAGCAAACGGGCAACACGCTAATGTCGGCAAAGAAATACGACGAGGCTATCGAGTCATATGATAAAGCTGTTGCTCTTGACTCTGTAAATGCTGTGTACTACTCTAATCGGGCGGCTGCATACTCGAGCAAGGGCGACCATCTTGCTGCAGTAGGTGATGCTGAAAAGGCTATTTCTATTGATCCCAAGTTTGTCAAAGCATACCATAGGCTTGGGTGCGCCACTCTTTCGTAACTTGATTAACGTTTGTAGATAACGCTGTAATCAGCCATGCGCAGTACTCTTTGGGAGACTTTCAGGCAGCTGCTAATGCATTCGAAAGGGGGTTGAAGCTCGATCCCGCAAACACCGGACTGAGTTCCGGATTGCAGAATTCACAGGCTCGCATACCTTCTAGCTCACCACCGGCTTATGAAGAATCGATGCAAGCAGCCACCGCGCCTGCGAGCGCTGGAGCAGGTTTGGATGGTATGGCAGATATGCTTCGTGGAATGGGTGGTGGCGGCGGAGGCATGCCTGATTTGGCGGGTTTAATGAACAATCCAGCGATGATGGCTATGGCTCAGCAAATGGCGGCTAATGGTGGACTAGCAAGTTTAATGCAGAACCCAGCAGTTGCTAACATGGTATGTGTATATTTTATCGATTTCCACCCTCTTTTTTCAGTCCCTTCTGCTAGATGAGTCGAGTGCAATCAGGGGATATGCCTTCGATGCAGGAACTCATGAGTGATCCCAGCTTGCAGGCACTGTGCGTTTCTATTATCTGTTATCATAGTGGATACTAGGCACTGACATAGCCTCCAAGTGCGAATCAATTTGGTGCGAGTGGGCGTTAGATCACAGGCATTGGAAAATACAATAAAAAATACTGGATATATCGAGACCTATGGACACTTAACTTGTACAACATCACGGATAACTTGGTTTAGACGGATTTGAGCACGTAGGCATAAAACAAAATTTACCAGCAAGGGTCTATGGCGGGAAATCTGAACTTTGATAATGCGGAGTATACGTGTCGATGGTCTTCATAAATTATGAGTTTGCACCACATGTCAACCTTAAGCTGATTCAGCCAAATACGATATAATCTCTGTATGGTACACGTAGTGTCAACTAAGTGGTTACTAACCTAGCTTATCACACCACCACCACAGGTTCAGTAGCAAAAGAAGAACAAATCGATGGGATCTAAACAGGCAGAACTTGTCTATCCAGCAATTGCCTTCAATTCCAGTAGGCGAGCCTTCATTTTCGGCCTGGTATAATAAGAAAACTACAAGTCAATTCAAGTTGGGTGGGACTCATGCCGGACTCACACATCTAGTAACTTGGTCTCCAAACTCTGTTTCTCCTCCTGCAAGGCAAGGCGTTTCTCCGCATCCAGCTTAGTACTGTGAGTCGAGACTAGGTTAGAAGGAAACCCGTATAATACTAGTGGGCATATATACGGACAAGACATATCCCCCTTGTCCGTCATAGTGGAGGATTAAGGTGTGATATTTCCAGAGTGATGGTCGATGAGACACAGTCAGAAGGGTAATGCCCAGCCGTGTGGCATGTTCCATCATTTGCCCTTCCGTGTCTGTTGGCACAAGAGAGGTCGCCTCGTCCAGAATGGCATACTAAAATAAATATTCAGTATGAAATATATGCATAGAAAACGATCGCCTACCTGGGGGTTATGATAAAATAATCTAGCCCATGCAACTTTCTGCTTGTCTCCACCGCTCAGTGCATCTCTCCACTCACGAGTGGCATCCCACCCTCCTTCTCGTTCCACGATATTATCCATTCCTACGACAGCTAAAATCTGCAACAAATCATCGTCCGCGACACCACCTGCAAATAGACCGTCAATCTTGCAAAAGTATTGGAGCATGAATACTTCGTACGAGTTTTCATTTCGGTTATAGAATGAGGGTAGATTACCTGGTCTCGAAGCGTTCCAAGGGACAAATATGGTCGTTGTGGAATTAGGATGAATTGGGATGCTGGAGGCTTCCGAACAATACCTCCAAAAACGGGCCAAAGACCACCTAGTATGCGAAAAAGGGAAGACTTGCCACAGCCTGTACCGCAGTCAAGCATAGAGAATGGGCAAAAATGTAAGTCTTACCATTTGGACCAACAATAAGAAGATGTTGCTGTAAAACTTTGGCATCAGCTTTGCGAGTAACATATGTGATTGCATTACAAACCCCAGGCTTTACTTGAAAGCTCAAGCTCTTCACAAGGACATCTCCATTTGGGGTGACGATGGGCACATTTTCAAATTGAATATCTTCCGATTCAATGACCTGCCCATGACCACGTAGAACTGACAACGGGTTAGTAGGCTTAAAAAGGTGGATACAACGAGTAAACTCACTATACGCATTCTCCCCAATCGTGGCGGTGCTAACAAGAGCCTTTTCAAATTTGCCCTTTCGCACATCTTTCATGGTGTCAAGAAGGAGCGAAACTCGGGCTGTATAGCCTGCTAGCTCCGATAGGTCCTTGTAGGAATACATTACGCGACCGAATGCATCTGATTAGTGTCAATATTTCAATACCGTGCTGGTATTCAAGGGCAACATGCCTGAAGATGACAACAGTAGACGTCGATTGGTCACGAAACCTAAATGCGGAATCAATTATCTTGACTACATTGATATGTCGAGTAGTAAACCTTCTGTTCGGCCGCCCAGATCGAGTCCTCCTCCAGGAAGTTTAAGAAAAACTGGCACCGAGCAAAGGACGAGCTAGAGACAGATAAATCACCGGACGATAACAAAACAAAGAGGCCTACCCCATATGCTCCCCATAACCACTTGATCACACCCTCCTCAATACATCCAAACCACCATCGGCGGCTCAAGACATGGTTTTCATGTTGAAGCACGTTCACGTACTCTCGTTCTAGGAGCGTCTTCTCTGTTTCCTCGCCACCTAGGAAGGCTATTTCCTCTGCAAATTCGGCGATGCGTGAATGTGTATGTCGCAGAGAGCCGGACAACTGGGCTGAAAGAGCTGTATACATCCCAAATGGAGGTGTGAGGCGACGTACTTGGATATAATAGGACAGACTCGGAGTCAGTTAGGAGTATAGTCATTAGTAGAGAATGACGAACGCATTACTGCTGACGATTGAACCAAAATAGTCAGAATCAACAGGCCCTCTGCGCCAACGTTCTGTGATAACTGGTAATTATAAAGTATAACATCTAGAACTGGTTTTGCCATATTGGAGTAAATTGCGGCGAGATGTGCAGAAAATTTTTGGATGTCATGTGTGATCATCCTGTTGGGATATGGATTTTAAGTACAAGGGCTTTAAAAACAAAGGGAGACCCTAACTGATCAGGATTCTTTATTCGATCATCTAGATTAGCTGAGAAGTAATTTCAGTTATTGAAGAGTAGCTATGTGTGAGGAAGTCAATGGACATACAGAGTTTATAGTACGCTTTGCCATCAGGACCTTCCGATTCCTCTCCCAAGTATTGTTTCAGGACCTCCCTCGTTAGACGAGTTCGGTAAGCGATAGCAAGTTTATTCTGAATGTAGCTGAGCCAGCTGTTTGTCCATGTGGCAGGAATGGCAACCAATAACCAACGGATAATATTCCAGAAGAATTCTAGAGGGCGGGCGCGCACGAGGCTTGCTACAATCCTGTGGGTTGCATGATTAGTGCTGCGTCAGATGCACACTCGTAGACTAGAAGTTTCATAGAGAAAAGGACATGTATTGTGTACCACATCTGGCCATAGTGGACTTAAACCAATTGACGTACTTTCCATCGAGAGCGGCAACGTATAGCGATATTGCGGTTCTAAAAATTAGTAGGCTGGAATGCGTTAGGATTAGGAGAGCCTCCTTGGACCGCAGGCTGGGGATGACAATGCGTAGAATTGCCGAGAGTCGCTGGTAGAAAAGAGTGTCAACCTATAGTGTGGAACATATAAGGTTACTGCTGTACATAGGAGAAATGGCTGGGAAAGACCATACCGCAACGCGAGGAGGCTGCCCTGGATGCTTTGTGTCACCCGTTGCCTTCCCTTTCGTCTTTGATTTTCCATAATCAGAGCTGGGGCGTGTAAGGCCCCGGTATGTTGTCCCTACCACATAAACAGCGAAAGAGATATTGAGAAAGCGCTGCACTAGTGGACGATGAACTGAATATGCTTTGGCGAACTGAGCAAAGTGTTCATGAAAGGACTTGGCAGGCAGTGACGAGATCGTCGTAGCCATAGCTCAAGGATATGTCTGGAGGTGGTCTACGGGGAGTGCAGGCGGATTTGAGGATCTACGGCGGCTGCGATGGCGGAATAGACCTTGAAGAAATGTACACTGCGAGTAATTATAAGGATAGCGATTGCAACAACCTGGTATTTAACCAATATTTAACACTGATGACACTGAACTAGGCAAGAGACATGTGAAAATGGAGATTATTTATCTTATCAGATATCTAATGCCAAGCCTTACATATGACGATCTTGGACCCAACGTACGACGGCGCTCCAATCTTTCACTCTCGTCAATGGAGTGCCTTCAGGAATATCAACCGTCTCGCCCTTCCAAAATTCCACCCTTCCCTCAGCCTCGAATCGGTGATCAAAAGCCATCTCGTCCTTCGCGTCAGCTGGGCCAGACAGCCTCTTGTTCCATTCGTAATCACCGAACAGCAAGACTTGCGTTGCATCTTTGTATGTAGCACATTGGAGCGCATTCTCAGCAGAGTCGTCAATCAGAAGTATTGCATCGAGGTCCGCACAGACCTGAGTTATATTGAGTCACGCAGAAAAGGTTATTGGTTTACAATGTACCTGCGCTTTACTTAGTTTTGTCACCACTTCATGGCCAGTCTTGTGGGCATCCTTAAATTGCCCAGTGCAGATGATACTATCAAAAAGGCCTTTGAGGTACAATTAGATTGGCTAACAAGCAATACATGAAAATGACATGCCTGAAAAGTGTTGTTCAACCCATTTCCAGCTCTCATCTGCATTATCCTCGGTTCTCGCTGTTACGATGATCAACCTGAAGCCCATGTCACTTAAGGCTTGTACTCCTTCCAGTGCGCCTGGCACAACCTTGGTGTCATAAATGAGATCTGTCGCGTAGAATTCTTGGACCTTGACAAATGTTTCCTGTGGTGTCCCCCAGAACGGATTCTTTAAAGACGTGAGATACATCCTGAACTTAGCCTGGCTGTGTCCATGCCTTCCAGTAATAATAGTCTGAAATTTATGGGTATCGTGATGAGGCCAAACGGGGACTTCGAGCTGAAAACTCACAGTAAAACATTGAAAGATCCATTTCCGTGTTGAATTTCGCATTGTGCCCTGTTGATTTCATTCATCATCGATACTGATTTATAAGATATGGTCAGTACACTCTGCGACACGTTGATTTGTCTGGCTCAAGACATCATCGAGGTCTACGGCGATCACTGGTCTTGCTGGCACAGGTTGAGAAATGGTAGTCAGCTTTTTCAATAGACTCTTCTCAACATCTTCCTGAAAGGGTTCAGTTTGTTCAACGGTTGGAGATTCGAGTTGTAGTCGAGAGGCAGCGGCAGACATGATTGTTAGTATGAGTTAGGACTACATAAATATTACTTTCAGGCTACCTATGGAACTTTGTAGACTCGTGACCAGCCGTTATACGAGAGGACAAGTCCTCGATATAACGTGTCTCTCATAGAGGGAACGGTCACCGGTCTAGGGACTTTGGTCAACATCTCGATATTCGATTTGTACTAGGGCACCACTGGTATGCATATACGTAACACAACATAACGTTAACACAAATACATGTCTTCGTGTAAGTTTTACGACCGATTATTAGACAACTTGGTTGATCTATGGACGAGTTAACCAGCTGTGGAATAGAAGACAAAAAAAAAAGACAAAAAAAGGAACATTACCTTTCCGGTTGTAACATCATAGATCCAGCCAGTAACTTTTGTGCCTTTGAGTATAAGTGGGTGTTCTTGTAAAAACCTAACATCATCCTTGACTGACTCCTCAAGGTTTGCAAATTCCAGGAAGTCGATGTTATCTACAGCCGCGGCGATAGCCGCATTCCCTGGCTCATTCTCTTTGATAATATTCTGAAGGTGTTGAGTCGAGAAAAGAAGCATCCCACACCCTGTATGATGGAAGACTGCGATTTCATGGGTGCCAAGTAGACGTTGTGAAATAATGATGCTTCGGATCGCTTCTTTGCTGTTCAAGTCCAAGATGTCATCAGTTCTGATCACAGAGGACCAAACCAACGTAGCAAAGGCCCTCAGTTACTCACGCACGACCTCCTGCATTGCGGATAACGTGGGCATCACCTAGCTTGATACCTATCTGACTGGCCGGTCTAGTGGTGTAAATCTTAGTTCAGCCATCCAAATAATGACAAGGACAGCCCCACTCAATACGAGCATCCATACATGTCACTGTCGATGTATCAGTGCTTTTCATAAGCTTCACTTCGTATGGCACATTCGTCAAGGACATACCAACGAGGTATTTCTTTGCGGGTGGCAAATCGAGTCCACCCTGATCGAAAGTTGCAACGTGTGTTTCATTACACTTGATGAAGTCAAGATGGTTGGACATGTTGTAGATGAAGGTTGGGATAGTCTTTAATACCCTTTCTATTGGATAACGTTTCACGCCCTTATGTTGCCGACCACTGAAGCAGTCAGCAGATCGGATTCATGGCGGATTGCGCCATTGTGCTTTCGAGAAACGAATCGTATAACTGCATACGGGGATATTGTCTCAGCAAATAAGTGGGGCGGTTAATCCAAATCTTGCTAATTACCGCAGAGTTAGTCGAACTTCGAAGTCATATGGATTAGAGGTCTGAGATAACTTGAGAAAATACTCAAGATACTGGAGTCATAGAGGTGTTTATCGTGGTCAGGGGAGACATTGAGACTTTCTTGTAGGGAAAGAAGTTGAGAAACTAGTGGGTGCTTAGTACAGCCTTGATGTGATGGAATTAGTATTAGCGAGAAGGTGATGGATTCAACAGAGGAAGCTTGGAAGAGCAGTTTTGCAGTGGATTAACTGATTGACTCTGCATTTTACATAATCCATTCGCAAAACTTCTATGTCAGACATCAGAGGTTCAAGGGCTGTCGTGCGGTGTCTGGGACACCTTAAGCACCATATATGGTGCATAGGGTTCCTATGCACCATATATGGTGCTTAGGTGTTTGATCATCACCTATGCCCCAAATCCGGTGCATAGTGATTGACATCCTGTCAACCATATTGGGTATTGCGCTCCTTCTGGAAATGCTTTCCCACGCATCATCAAATGTCCGAAAATCAGAATATCTTGCTGCTACACAATCTGGCAAGCAACCTGACTTCATATACATGGCATAACTAGTGGGCATGGAAGGCTAATGGAAAGGGTATATTATATAAGCTACCTGAACACTTATCTAGTCAATGGACACTCTTCCTGGCACAAGTAACACAGAAAGAGATTATGATAAGCAGTAAAAAGCAACACCAGTCAAATGAAACTAGAATCCCAGCAGCAATGGATGTGTCCAAAGTGCCTCCTGCTACAATCCATGCAATATCAATAAAAGTTCAATCCCTGACAATAGTTCATTAATTGCTAGCTGAAGATACAAGTGTACATAATTATTTAAAGTTGGGTTTGGTCATGTCATTGTCTG